>JAUMJK010001948.1:0-38184 GCA_033558105.1 Coccyzus lansbergi | reverse complement strand
CGATTCGAGCGGGCGAGTTCGACTCGGTCGAGTCGAGTCGAGCGGGCGAGGTCGACTCGGTCGAGTCGAGTCTAGTCGAGCGGGCGAGGTCGACTCGGTCGAGTCGAGTCGAGCGGGCGAGGTCGACTCGGTCGAGTCGAGTCGAGTCTAGCGGGCGAGGTCGACTCGGTCGAGTCGAGTCGAGTCGAGCGGGCGAGGTCGATTCGGTCGAGTCGAGTCGAGTCGGGCGAGGTCGACTCGGTCGAGTCGAGTAGAGTCGGGCGAGGTCGACTCGGTCGAGTCGAGTCGAGTCGAGTCGGGCGAGGTCGACTCGGTCGAGTCGGTCGAGTCGGTCGAGTCGAGTCGAGCGGGCGAGGTCGAGTCGGTCGAGTCGAGTCGAGCGGGCGAGGTCGACTCGGTCGAGTCGAGTCGAGTCGGGCGAGGTCGACTCGGTCGAGTCGAGTCGAGTCGGGCGAGGTCGACTCGGTCGAGTCGAGTCGAGTCGGGCGAGGTCGACTCGGTCGAGTCGAGTCGAGTCGGGCGAGGTCGACTCGGTCGAGTCGGTCGAGTCGGTCGAGTCGAGTCGAGCGGGCGAGGTCGAGTCGGTCGAGTCGAGTCGAGCGGGCGAGTTCGACTCGGTCGAGTCGAGTCGAGTCGAGCGGGCGAGGTCGACTCGGTCGAGTCGAGTCGAGTCGAGCGGGCGAGGTCGACTCGGTCGAGTCGAGTCGAGCGGGCGAGGTCGACTCGGTCGAGTCGAGTCGAGTCGGGCGAGGTCGACTCGGTCGAGTCGAGTCGAGTCGGGCGAGGTCGACTCGGTCGAGTCGAGTCGAGTCGGGCGAGGTCGACTCGGTCGAGTCGGTCGAGTCGGTCGAGTCGAGTCGAGCGGGCGAGGTCGAGTCGGTCGAGTCGAGTCGAGCGGGCGAGGTCGACTCGGTCGAGTCGAGTCGAGTCGAGTCGAGCGGGCGAGGTCGACTCGGTCGAGTCGAGTCGAGTCGAGCGGGCGAGGTCGACTCGGTCGAGTCGAGTCGAGTCGAGTCGAGTCGAGCGGGCGAGGTCGACTCGGTCAAGTCGAGTCGAGTCGAGCGGGCGAGGTCGACTCGGTCGAGTCGAGTCGAGTCGAGCGGGCGAGGTCGACTCGGTCGAGTCGAGTCGAGTCGAGCGGGCGAGGTCGACTCGGTCGAGTCGAGTCGAGCGGGCGAGGTCGACTCGGTCGAGTCGAGTCGAGTCGAGCGGGCGAGGTCGACTCGGTCGAGTCGAGTCGAGCGTGCGAGGTCGACTCGGTCGAGTCGAGTCGAGCGTGCGAGGTCGACTCGGTCGAGTCGAGTCGAGTCGAGCGTGCGAGGTCGACTCGGACGAGTCGAGTCGAGTCGAGCGGGCGAGGTCGACTCGGACGAGTCGAGTCGAGTCGAGCGGGCGAGGTCGACTCGGTCGAGTCGAGTCGAGTCGAGCGGGCGAGGTCGACTCGGTCGAGTCGAGTCGAGCGGGCGAGGACGACTCGGTCGAGTCGAGTTGAGTCGAGCGGGCGAGGTCGACTCGGTCGAGTCGAGTCGAGCGAGGTCGACTCGGTCGATTCGAGTCGAGCGAGGTCGACTCGGTCGAGTCGAGTCGAGCGGGCGAGGTCGACTCGATCGAGTCGAGTCGAGCGGGCGAGGTCGACTCGGTCGAGTCGAGTCGAGCGGGCGAGGTCGACTCGGTCGAGTCGAGTCGAGTCGAGCGGGCGAGGTCGACTCGGTCGAGTCGAGTCGAGTCGGGCGAGGTCGACTCGGTCGAGTCGAGTCGAGTCGGGCGAGGTCGACTCGGTCGAGTCGTGTCGAGTCGAGTCGGGCGAGGTCGACTCGGTCGAGTAGGTCGAGTCGAGTCGAGCGGGCGAGGTCGAGTCGGTCGAGTCGAGTCAAGCGGGCGAGGTCGAGTCGGTCGAGTCGAGTCGAGCGGGCGAGGTCGACTCGGTCGAGTCGAGTCGAGTCGAGCGGGCGAGGTCGAGTCGGTCGAGTCGAGTCGAGTCGAGCGGGCGAGGTCGACTCGGACTAGTCGAGTCGAGTCGAGCGGGCGAGGTCGACTCGGACGAGTCGAGTCGAGTCGAGCGGGCGAGGTCGAGTCGAGTCGAGTCGAGCGGGCGAGGTCGACTCGGTCGAGTTGAGTCGAGCGGGCGAGGTCGACTCGGTCGAGTCGAGTCGAGTCGAGCGGGCGAGGTCGAGTCGAGTCGAGTCGAGCGGGCGAGGTCGACTCGGTCGAGTTGAGTCGAGCGGGCGAGGTCGACTCGGTCGAGTCGAGTCGAGTCGAGCAGGCGAGGTCGACTCGGTCGAGTCGAGTCGAGCGGGCGAGGTCGACTCGGTCGAGTCGAGTTGAGTCGATCGGGCGAGTTCGACTCCGTCGAGTCGAGCGGGCGAGGTCGACTCGGTCGAGTCGAGTCGAGCGGGCGAGGTCGACTCGGTCGAGTCGAGTCGAGTCGAGCGGGCGAGGTCGACTCGGTCCAGTCGAGTCGAGCGGGCGAGGTCGACTCGGTCGAGTCGAGTCGAGTCGAGCGGGCGAGGTCGACTCGGTCGAGTCGAGTCGAGTCGAGCGGGCGAGGTCGACTCGGTCGAGTCGAGTCGAGTCGAGCGGGCGAGGTCGACTCGGTCGAGTCGAGTCGAGCGGGCGAGGTCGACTCGGTCGAGTCGAGTCGAGTCGAGTGGGCGAGGTCGACTCGGGCGAGTCGAGTCGAGCGGGCGAGGTCGAGTCGAGTTGAGCGGGCGAGGTCGACTCGGTCGAGTCGAGTCGAGCGGGCGAGGTCGACTCGGACGAGTCGAGTCGAGTCGAGCGGGCGAGGTCGACTCGGTCGAGTCGAGTCGAGCGGGTGAGGTCGACTCGGTCGAGTCGAGTCGAGTCGAGCGGGCGAGGTCGACTCGGTCGAGTCGAGTCGAGTCGAGCGGGCGAGGTCGACTCGGTCGAGTCGAGTCGAGCGAGGTCGACTCGGTCGAGTCGAGTCGAGCGGGCGAGGTCGACTCGGTCGAGTCGAGTCGAGCGGGCGAGGTCGACTCGGTCGAGTCGAGTCGAGTCGAGCGGGCGAGGTCGACTCGGTCGAGTCGAGTCGACTCGAGCGGGCGAGGTCGACTCGGTCGAGTCGAGTCGAGTCGAGCGAGGTCGACTCGGTCGAGTCGAGTCGAGTCGAGTCGGGCGAGGTCGACTCGGTCGAGTAGAGTCGAGTCGAGCGGGCGAGGTCGACTCGGTCGAGTCGAGTCGAGTCGAGCGGGCGAGGTCGACTCGGTCGAGTCGAGTCGAGTCGAGCGGGCGAGGTCGACTCGGTCGAGTCGAGTCGAGTCGGGCGAGGTCGACTCGGTCGAGTCGAGTCGAGTCGAGCGGGCGAGGTCGACTCGGTCGAGTCGAGTCGAGTCGAGCGGGCGAGGTCGACTCGGTCGAGTCGAGTCGAGCGAGGTCGACTCGGTCGATTCGAGTCGAGCGAGGTCGACTCGGTCGAGTCGAGTCGAGCGGGCGAGGTCGACTCGGTCGAGTCGAGTCGAGCGGGCAAGGTCGACTCGGTCGAGTCGAGTCGAGCGGGCGAGGTCGACTTGGTCGAGTCGAGTCGAGTCGAGCGGGCGAGGACGACTCGGTCGAGTCGAGTCGAGTCGAGTGGGCGAGGTCGACTCGGTCGAGTCGAGTCGAGCGGGCGAGGTCGAGTCGAGTTGAGCGGGCGAGGTCGACTCGGTCGAGTCGAGTCGAGCGGGCGAGGTCGACTCGGACGAGTCGAGTCGAGTCGAGCGGGCGAGGTCGACTCGGTCGAGTCGAGTCGAGCGGGTGAGGTCGACTCGGTCGAGTCGAGTCGAGTCGAGCGGGCGAGGTCGACTCGGTCGAGTCGAGTCGAGTCGAGCGGGCGAGGTCGACTCGGTCGAGTCGAGTCGAGCGGGCGAGGTCGACTCGGTCGAGTCGAGTCGAGCGGGCGAGGTCGACTCGGTCGAGTCGAGTCGAGTCGAGCGGGCGAGGTCGACTCGGTCGAGTCGAGTCGACTCGAGCGGGCGAGGTCGACTCGGTCGAGTCGAGTCGAGTCGAGCGAGGTCGACTCGGTCGAGTCGAGTCGAGTCGAGCGAGGTCGACTCGGTCGAGTCGAGTCGAGTCGAGTCGGGCGAGGTCGACTCGGTCGAGTAGAGTCGAGTCGAGCGGGCGAGGTCGACTCGGTCGAGTCGAGTCGAGTCGAGCGGGCGAGGTCGACTCGGTCGAGTCGAGTCGAGTCGGGCGAGGTCGACTCGGTCGAGTCGAGTCGAGTCGAGCGGGCGAGGTCGACTCGGTCGAGTCGAGTCGAGTCGAGCGGGCGAGGTCGACTCGGTCGAGTCGAGTCGAGCGGGGCGAGGTCGACTCGGTCGAGTCGAGTCGAGCGGGCGAGGTCGACTTGGTCGAGTCGAGTCGAGTCGAGCGGGCGAGGACGACTCGGTCGAGTCGAGTCGAGTCGGGCGAGGTCGACTCGGTCGAGTCGGTCGAGTCGAGTCGAGCGGGCGAGGTCGAGTAGGTCGAGTCGAGTCGAGCGGGCGAGGTCGAGTCGGTCGAGTCGAGTCGAGTCGAGCGGGCGAGGTCGACTCGGTCGAGTCGAGTCGAGTCGGGCGAGGTCGACTCGGTCGAGTCGAGTCGAGTCGAGCGAGGTCGACTCGGTCGAGTCGAGTCGAGTCGAGCGGGCGAGGTCGACTCGGTCGAGTCGAGTCGAGCGAGGTCGACTCGGTCGAGTCGAGTCGAGCGGGCGAGGTCGACTCGGTCTAGTCGAGTCGAGTCTAGCGGGCGAGGTCGACTCGGTCGAGTCGAGTCGAGTCAAGCGGGCGAGGTTGACTCGGTCGAGTCGAGTCGAGTCGGACGAGGTCGACTCAGTCGAGTCGAGTCGAGTCGGGCGAGGTCGACTCGGTCGAGTCGTGTCGAGTCGAGTCGGGCGAGGTCGACTCGGTCGAGTCGGTCGAGTCGAGTCGAGCGGGCGAGGTCGAGTCGGTCAAGTCGAGTCAAGCGGGCGAGGTCGAGTCGGTCGAGTCGAGTCGAGCGGGCGAGGTCGACTCGGTCGAGTCGAGTCGAGTCGAGCGGGCGAGGTCAACTCGGTCGAGTCGAGTCGAGTCAAGCGGGCGAGGTCGACTCGGACTAGTCGAGTCGAGTCGAGCGGGCGAGGTCGACTCGGACGAGTCGAGTCGAGTCGAGCGGGCGAGGTCGACTCGGTCGAGTCGAGTCGAGTCGAGCGGGCGAGGTCGACTCGGTCGAGTCGAGTCGAGTCGAGCGGGGCGAGGTCGACTCGGTCGAGTCGAGTCGAGTCGAGTCGAGCGGGCGAGGTCGACTCGGTCGAGTCGAGTCGAGTCGAGCGGGCGAGGTCGACTCGGTCGAGTCGAGTCGAGCGGGCGAGGTCGACTCGGTCGAGACGAGTCGAGCGGGCGAGGTCGACTCGGTCGAGTCGAGTCGAGTCGAGTGGGCGAGGTCGACTCGGTCGAGTCGAGTCGAGCGGGCGAGGTCGACTCGGTCGAGTCGAGTCGAGTCGAGCGGGCGAGGTCGACTCGGTCGAGTCGAGTCGAGTCAAGCGGGCGAGGTCGACTCGGTCGAGTCGAGTCGAGTCGAGCGGGCGAGGTCGACTCGGTCGAGTCGAGTCGAGTCGAGCGGGCGATGTCGACTCGGTCGAGTCGAGTCGAGTCGAGCGGGCGAGGTCGAGTCGAGTCGAGCGGGCGAGGTCGACTCGGTCCAGTCGAGTCGAGCGGGCGAGGTCGACTCGGTCGAGTCGAGTCGAGTCGAGCGGGCGAGGTCGACTCGGTCGAGTCGAGTCGAGCGGGCGAGGTCGACTCGGTCGAGTCGAGTCGAGTCGAGCGTGCGAGGTCCACTCGGTCGAGTCGAGTCGAGTCGAGCGGGCGAGGTCGACTCGGTCCAGTCGAGTCGAGCGGGCTAGGTCGACTCGGTCGAGTCGAGTCGAGTCGAGCGGGCGAGGTCGACTCGGTCGAGTCGAGTCGAGTCGAGTGGGCGAGGTCGACTCGGTCGAGTCGAGTCGAGCGGGCGAGGTCGAGTCGAGTTGAGCGGGCGAGGTCGACTCGGTCGAGTCGAGTCGAGCGGAGCGAGGTCGACTCGGACGAGTCGAGTCGAGTCGAGCGGGCGAGGTCGACTCGGTCGAGTCGAGTCAAGTCGAGCGGGCGAGGTCGACTCGGTCGAGTCGAGTCGAGCGGGCGAGGTCGACTCGGTCGAGTCGAGTCGAGTATAGCGGGCGAGGTCGACTCGGTCGAGACGATTCGAGTCGAGCGGGCGAGGTCGACTCGGTCGAGTCGAGTCGAGTCGAGCGGGGCGAGGTCGACTCGGTCGAGTCGAGTCGAGCGGGCGAGGTCGACTCGGTCGAGTCGAGTCGAGTCGAGCGGGCGAGGTCGACTCGGTCGAGTCGAGTCGAGCGAGGTCGACTCGGTCGATTCGAGTCGAGCGGGCGAGGTCGACTCGGTCGAGTCGAGTCGAGTCGAGCGGGCGAGGTCGACTCGGTCGAGTCGAGTCGAGTCGAGCGGGCGAGGTCGACTCGGTCGAGTCGAGTCGAGTCGGGCGAGGTCGACTCGGTCGAGTCGAGTCGAGTCGTCGAGTCGAGTCGGGCGAGGTCGACTCGGTCGAGTCGAGTCGAGTCGGGCGAGGTTGACTCGGTCGAGTCGGTCGAGTCGAGTCCAGCGGGCGAGGTCGAGTCGGTCGAGTCGAGTCGAGCGGGCGAGGTCGACTCGGTCGAGTCGAGTCGAGCGGGCGAGGTCGACTCGGTCGAGTCGAGTCGAGTCGAGCGGGCGAGGTCGACTCGGTCGAGTCGAGTCAAGTCGAGCGGGCGAGGTCGACTCGGTCGAGTCGAGTCGAGTCGAGCGGGCGAGGTCGACTCGGTCGAGTCGAGTCGAGCGGGCGAGGTTGACTCGGTCGAGTCGAGTCGAGTCGAGCGGGCGAGGTCGACTCGGTCGAGTCGAGTCGAGTCGGGCTAGGTCGACTCGGTCGAGTCGAGTCGAGTCGAGCGGGCGAGGTCGACTCGGTCGAGTCGAGTCGAGCGGGCGAGGTCGACTCGGTCGAGTCGAGTCGAGCGGGCGAGGTCGACTCGGTCGAGTCGAGTCGAGTCGAGCGGGCGAGGTCGACTCGGTCAAGTCGAGTCGAGTCGAGCGGGCGAGGTCGACTCGGTCGAGTCGAGTCGAGCGGGCGAGGACGACTCGGTCGAGTCGAGTCGAGTCGAGCGGGCGAGGTCGACTCGGTCGAGTCGAGTCGAGCGGGCGAGGTCGACTCGGTCGAGTCGAGTCGAGCGGGCGAGGTCGACTCGGTCGAGTCGAGTCGAGTCGAGCGGGCGAGGTCGACTCGGTCGAGTCGAGTCGAGTCGAGCGGGCGAGGTCGACTCGGTCGAGTCGAGTCGAGTCGAGTCGGGCGAGGTCGACTCGGTCGAGTCGAGTCGAGTCGAGCGGGCGAGGTCGACTCGGTCGAGTCGAGTCGAGTCGAGCGGGCGAGGTCGACTCGGTCGAGTCGAGTCGAGTCGAGCGGGCGAGGTCGACTCGGTCGACTCGAGTCGAGTCGGGCGAGGTCGACTCGGTCGAGTCGAGTCGAGTCGAGCGGGCGAGGTCGACTCGGTCGATTCGAGTCGAGCGAGGTCGACTCGGTCGAGTCGAGTCGAGCGGGCGAGGTCGACTCGATCGAGTCGAGTCGAGCGGGCGAGGTCGACTCGGTCGAGTCGAGTCGAGCGGGCGAGGTCGACTTGGTCGAGTCGAGTCGAGTCGAGCGGGCGAGGACGACTCGGTCGAGTCGAGTCGAGTCGGGCGAGGTCGACTCGGTCGAGTCGAGTCGAGTCGAGTCGGGCGAGGTCGACTCGGTCGAGTCGGTCGAGTCGAGTCGAGCGGGCGAGGTCGATTAGGTCGAGTCGAGTCGAGCGGGCGAGGTCGAGTCTGTCGAGTCGAGTCGAGCGGGCGAGGTCGACTCGGTCGAGTCGAGTCGAGTCGAGCGGGCGAGGTCGACTCGGTCGAGTCGAGTCGAGCGGGCGAGGTCGACTCGGTCGAGTCGAGTCGAGTCGAGCGGGCTGAGGTCGACTCGGTCGAGTCGAGTCGAGTCGGGCGAGGTCGACTCGGTCGAGTCGAGTCGAGTCGAGCGAGGTCGACTCGGTCGAGTCGAGTCGAGTCGAGCGGGCGAGGTCGACTCGGTCGAGTCGAGTCGAGCGAGGTCGACTCGGTCGAGTCGAGTCGAGCGGGCGAGGTCGACTCGGTCGAGTCGAGTCGAGTCTAGCGGGCGAGGTCGACTCGGTCGAGTCGAGTCGAGTCGAGCGGGCGAGGTCGACTCGGTCGAGTCGAGTCGAGTCGAGCGGGCGAGGTCGACTCGGTCGAGTCGAGTCGAGCGGGCGAGGTCGACTCGGTGGAGTCGAGTCGAGCGGGCGAGGTCGACTCGGTCGAGTCGAGTTGAGTCGATCGGGCGAGTTCGACTCGGTCGAGTCGAGTCGAGCGGGCGAGGTCGACTCGGTCGAGTCGAGTCGAGCCGAGCGGGCGAGGTCGAGTCGAGTCGAGCGGGCGAGGTCGACTCGGTCGGGTCGAGTCGAGTCGAGCGGGCGAGGTCGAGTGGAGTCGAGCGGGCGAGGTCGACTCGGTCGAGTCGAGTCGAGTCGAGCGGGCGAGGTCGACTCGGTCGGGTCGAGTCGAGTCGAGCGGGCGAGGTCGAGTGGAGTCGAGCGGGCGAGGTCGACTCGGTCGAGACGATTCGAGTCGAGCGGGCGAGGTCGACTCGGTCGAGTCGAGTCGAGTCGAGCGGGCGAGGTCGACTCGGTCGAGTCGAGTCGAGTCGAGCGGGCGAGGTCGACTCGGTCGAGTCGAGTCGAGCGGGCGAGGTCGACTCGGTCGAGGCGAGTCGAGTCGAGCGGGGCGAGGTCGACTCGGTCGAGTCGAGTCGAGTCGAGCGGGCGAGGTCGACTCGGTCGAGTCGAGTCGAGTCGAGCGGGCGAGGTCGACTCGGTCGAGTCGAGTCGGGCGGGCGAGGTCGACTCGGTCGAGTCGAGTCGAGTCGGGCGGGCGAGGTCGACTCGGTCGAGTCGAGTCGAGTCGGGGGGGCGAGGTCGACTCGGTCGTGTCGAGTCGAGCGGGCGAGGTCGACTCGGTCGAGTCGAGCAGGCGAGGTCGACTCGGTCGAGTCGAGTCGAGCGGGCGAGGTCGACTCGGTCGAGTCGAGTCGAGCGGGCGAGGTCGACTCGGTCGAGTCGAGCGGGCGAGGTCGACTCGGTCGAGTCGAGTCGAGCGGGCGAGGTCGACTCGGTCGAGTCGAGTCGAGCGAGGTCGACTCGGTCGGGTCGAGTCGAGTCGAGCGAGGTCGACTCGGTCGAGTCGAGTCGAGCGAGGTCGACTCGGTCGAGTCGAGTCGAGTCGAGCGAGGTCGACTCGGTCGAGTCGAGTCGAGTCGAGCGAGGTCGACTCGGTCGAGTCGAGTCGAGTCGAGCGGGCGAGGTCGACTCGGTCGAGTCGAGTCGAGTCGAGCGGGCGAGGTCGACTCGGTCGAGTCGAGTCGAGTGGGCGAGGTCGACTCGGTCGAGTCGAGTCGAGCGGGCGAGGTCGACTCGGTCGAGTCGAGTCGAGTCGAGCGAGGTCGACTCGGTCGAGTCGAGTGGAGTCGAGTCGAGCGAGGTCGACTCGGTCGAGTCGAGTGGAGTCGAGCGGGCGAGGTCGACTCGGTCGAGTCGAGTCGAGTCGAGCGGGCGAGGTCGACTCGGGCGAGTCGAGTCGAGTCGAGCGGGCGAGGTCGACTCGGTCGAGTCGAGTCGAGTCGAGCGGGCGAGGTCGACTCGGTCGACTCGAGTCGAGCGGGCGAGGTCGACTCGGTCGAGTCGGTCGAGTCGAGTCGAGCGGGCGAGGTCGACTCGGTCGAGTCGAGTCGAGCAGGCGAGGTCGAGTCGGTCGAGTCGAGTCGAGCGGGCGAGGTCGACTCGGTCGAGTCGAGCGGGCGAGGTCGTCTCGGTCGAGTCGAGTCGAGCGGGCGAGGTCGACTCGGTCGAGTCGAGTCGAGTCGGGCGAGGTCGACTCGGTCGAGTCGAGTCGAGTCGGGCGAGGTCGACTCGGTCGAGTCGAGTCGAGTCGAGCGAGGTCGACTCGGTCGAGTCGAGTCGAGTCGAGCGGGCGAGGTCGACTCGGTCGAGTCGAGTCGAGTCGAGCGGGCGAGGTCGACTCGGTCGAGTCGAGTCGAGTCGAGCGGGCGAGGTCGACTCGGTTGAGTCGAGTCGAGCGGGCGAGGTCGACTCGGTAGAGTCGAGTCGAGCGGGCGAGGTCAACTCGGTCGAGTCGAGTCGAGCGGGCGAGGTCGACTCGGTCGAGTCGAGTCGAGCGGGCGAGGTCGACTCGGTCGAGTCGAGTCGAGTCGAGCGGGCGAGGTCGACTCGGTCGAGTCGAGTCGAGTCGAGCGGGCGAGGTCGACTCGGTCGAGTCGAGTCGAGCCGAGAGGGCGAGATCGGCTCGGTCGAGTCGAGTCGAGCCGAGCGGGCGAGGTCGAGTCGAGTCGAGCGGGCGAGGTCGACTCGGTCGGGTCGAGTCGAGTCGAGCGGGCGAGGTCGAGTGGAGTCGAGCGGGCGAGGTCGACTCGGTCGAGTCGAGTCGAGTCGAGCGGGCGAGGTCGACTCGGTCGGGTCGAGTCGAGTCGAGCGGGCGAGGTCGAGTGGAGTCGAGCGGGCGAGGTCGACTCGGTCGAGTCGAGTCGAGTCGAGCGGGCGAGGTCGACTCGGTCGAGTCGAGTCGAGTCGTGCGGGCGAGGTCGACTCGGTCGAGTCGAGTCGAGTCGAGCGGGCGAGGTCGACTCGGTCGAGTCGAGTCGAGTCGAGCGGGCGAGGTCGACTCGGTCGAGTCGAGTCGAGCGGGCGAGGTCGACTCGGTCGAGGCGAGTCGAGTCGAGCGGGCGAGGTCGACTCGGTCGAGTCGAGTCGAGTCGAGCGGGCGAGGTCGACTCGGTCGAGTCGAGTCGGGCGGGCGAGGTCGACTCGGTCGAGTCGAGTCGAGTCGGGCGGGCGAGGTCGACTCGGTCGAGTCGAGTCGAGTCGGGGGGGCGAGGTCGACTCGGTCGAGTCGAGTCGAGCGGGCGAGGTCGACTCGGTCGAGTCGAGCAGGCGAGGTCGACTCGGTCGAGTCGAGTCGAGCGGGCGAGGTCGACTCGGTCGAGTCGAGTCGAGCGGGCGAGGTCGACTCGGTCGAGTCGAGTCGAGTCGAGCGGGCGAGGTCGACTCGGTCGAGTCGAGTCGAGCCGAGAGGGCGAGATCGGCTCGGTCGAGTCGAGTCGAGCCGAGCGGGCGAGGTCGAGTCGAGTCGAGCGGGCGAGGTCGACTCGGTCGGGTCGAGTCGAGTCGAGCGGGCGAGGTCGAGTGGAGTCGAGCGGGCGAGGTCGACTCGGTCGAGTCGAGTCGAGTCGAGCGGGCGAGGTCGACTCGGTCGGGTCGAGTCGAGTCGAGCGGGCGAGGTCGAGTGGAGTCGAGCGGGCGAGGTCGACTCGGTCGAGTCGAGTCGAGTCGAGCGGGGCGAGGTCGACTCGGTCGAGTCGAGTCGAGTCGTGCGGGCGAGGTCGACTCGGTCGAGTCGAGTCGAGTCGAGCGGGCGAGGTCGACTCGGTCGAGTCGAGTCGAGTCGAGCGGGCGAGGTCGACTCGGTCGAGTCGAGTCGAGCGGGCGAGGTCGACTCGGTCGAGGCGAGTCGAGTCGAGCGGGCGAGGTCGACTCGGTCGAGTCGAGTCGAGTCGAGCGGGCGAGGTCGACTCGGTCGAGTCGAGTCGGGCGGGCGAGGTCGACTCGGTCGAGTCGAGTCGAGTCGGGCGGGCGAGGTCGACTCGGTCGAGTCGAGTCGAGTCGGGGGGGCGAGGTCGACTCGGTCGAGTCGAGTCGAGCGGGCGAGGTCGACTCGGTCGAGTCGAGCAGGCGAGGTCGACTCGGTCGAGTCGAGTCGAGCGGGCGAGGTCGACTCGGTCGAGTCGAGCGGGCCAGGTCGACTCGAGTCGAGTCGAGCGGGCGAGGTCGAGTCGGTCGAGTCGAGTCGAGCGGGCGAGGTCGAGTCGGTCGAGTCGAGTCGAGCGGGCGAGGTCGACTCGGTCGATTCGAGTCGAGCGGGCGAGGTCGACTCGGTCGAGTCGGTCGAGTCGAGTCGAGCGGGCGAGGTCGACTCGGTCGAGTCGAGTCGAGCGGGCGAGGTCGACTCGGTCGAGTCGAGCCGAGCGGGGCGAGGTCGACTCGGTCGAGCCGAGCGGGCGAGGTCGACTCGGTCGAGTCGAGTCGAGCGGGCGAGGTCGACTCGGTCGAGTCGAGTCGAGTCTAACGGGCGAGGTCGACTCGGTCGAGCCGAGCGGGCGAGGTCGACTCGGTCGAGTCGAGTCGAGTCGAGCGGGCGAGGTCGACTCGGTCGAGTCGAGTCGAGCGGGCGAGGTCGACTCGGTCGAGTCGAGTCGAGCGGGCGAGGTCGACTCGGTCGAGTCGAGTCGAGTCGAGCGAGGTCGACTCGGTCGAGTCGAGTGGAGTCGAGTCGAGCGAGGTCGACTCGGTCGAGTCGAGTCGAGTCGAGCGGGCGAGGTCGACTCGGTCGAGTCGAGTCGAGTCGAGCGGGCGAGGTCGACTCGGGCGAGTCGAGTCGAGTCGAGCGGGCGAGGTCGACTCGGTCGAGTCGAGTCGAGTCGAGCGGGCGAGGTCGACTCGGTCGACTCGAGTCGAGCGGGCGAGGTCGACTCGGTCGAGTCGGTCGAGTCGAGTCGAGCGGGCGAGGTCGACTCGGTCGAGTCGAGTCGAGCGGGCGAGGTCGACTCGGTCGAGTCGAGTCGAGCGGGCGAGGTCGACTCGGTCGAGTCGAGCGGGCGAGGTCGTCTCGGTCGAGTCGAGTCGAGCGGGCGAGGTCGACTCGGTCGAGTCGAGTCGAGTCGGGCGAGGTCGACTCGGTCGAGTCGAGTCGAGTCGGGCGAGGTCGACTCGGTCGAGTCGAGTCGAGTCGAGCGAGGTCGACTCGGTCGAGTCGAGTCGAGTCGAGCGGGCGAGGTCGACTCGGTCGAGTCGAGTCGAGTCGAGCGGGCGAGGTCGACTCGGTCGAGTCGAGTCGAGTCGAGCGGGCGAGGTCGACTCGGTCGAGTCGAGTCGAGCGGGCGAGGTCGACTCGGTCGAGTCGAGTCGAGTCGAGCGGGCGAGGTCGACTCGGTAGAGTCGAGTCGAGCGGGCGAGGTCAACTCGGTCGAGTCGAGTCGAGCGGGCGAGGTCGACTCGGTCGAGTCGAGTCGAGCGGGCGAGGTCGACTCGGTCGAGTCGAGTCGAGTCTAGCGGGCGAGGTCAACTCTGTCGAGTCGAGTCGAGTCGAGCGGGCGAGGTCGACTCGGTCGAGTCGAGTCGAGCGGGCGAGGTCGACTCGGTCGAGTCGAGTCGAGCGGGCGAGGTCGACTCGGTCGAGTCGAGTCGAGTCGAGCGGGCGAGGTCGACTCGGTCGAGTCGAGTCGAGCGGGCGAGGTCGACTCGGTCGAGTCGAGTCGAGTCGAGCGGGCGAGGTCGACTCGGTCGGGTCGAGTCGAGCGGGCGAGGTCGACTCGGTCGGGTCGAGTCGAGCGGGCGAGGTCGACTCGGTCGAGTCGAGTCGAGTCGAGCGGGCGAGGTCGACTCGGTCGAGTCGAGTCGAGTCGAGCGGGCGAGGTCGACTCGGTCGAGTCGAGTCGAGTCGAGCGGGCGAGGTCGACTCGGTCGAGTCGAGTCGAGTCGAGCGGGCGAGGTCGACTCGGTCGAGTCGAGTCGAGTCGAGCGGGCGAGGTCGACTCGGTCGAGTCGAGTCGAGTCGAGCGGGCGAGGTCAACTCGGTCGAGTCGAGTCGAGCGGGCGAGGTCGACTCGGTCGAGTCGAGTCGAGCGGGCGAGGTCGACTCGGTCGAGTCGAGTCGAGCGGGCGAGGTCGACTCGGTCGAGTCGAGTCGAGTCGAGCGGGCGAGGTCGACTCGGTCGAGTCGAGTCGAGCGGGCGAGGTCGACTCGGTCGAGTCGAGTCGAGTCGAGCGGGCGAGGTCGACTCGGTCGGGTCGAGTCGAGCGGGCGAGGTCGACTCGGTCGGGTCGAGTCGAGCGGGCGAGGTCGACTCGGTCGAGTCGAGTCGAGTCGAGCGGGCGAGGTCGACTCGGTCGAGTCGAGTCGAGTCGAGCGGGCGAGGTCGACTCGGTCGAGTCGAGTCGAGTCGAGCGGGCGAGGTCGACTCGGTCGAGTCGAGTCGAGCGGGCGAGGTCGACTCGGTCGAGTCGAGTCGAGCGGCGCGAGGTCGACTCGGTCGAGTCGAGTCGAGTCGAGCGGGCGAGGTCGACTCGGTCGAGTCGGTCGAGTCGAGTCGAGCGGGCGAGGTCGAGTCGGTCGAGTCGAGTCGAGCGGGCGAGGTCGACTCGGTCGAGTCGAGTCGAGCGGGCGAGGTCGACTCGGTCGAGTCGAGCGGGCGAGGTCGACTCGGTCGAGTCGAGTCGAGTCGAGCGGGCGAGGTCGACTCGGTCGAGTCGAGTGGAGTCGAGCGGGCGAGGTCGACTCGGTCGAGTCGAGTCGAGTCGAGCGGGCGAGGTCGACTCGGTCGAGTCGAGCGGGCGAGGTCGACTCGGTCGAGACGAGCGGGCGAGGTCGACTCGGTCGAGTCGAGTCGAGCGGGCGAGGTCGACTCGGTCGAGTCGAGTCGAGTCGAGCGGGCGAGGTCGACTCGGTCGAGTCGAGTCGAGTCGAGCGGGCGAGGTCGACTCGGTCGAGTCGAGTCGAGTCGAGCGGGCGAGGTCGACTCGGTCGAGTCGGTCGAGTCGAGTCGAGCGGGCGAGGTCGGCTCGGTCGAGTCGAGTCGAGTCGAGCGGGCGAGGTCGGCTCGGTCGAGTCGAGTCGAGCGGGCGAGGTCGGCTCGGTCGAGTCGAGTCGAGTCGGACGGGCGAGGTCGACTCGGTCGAGTCGTGCGGGCGAGGTCGACTCGGTCGAGTCGAGTCGAGCGGGCGAGGTCGACTCGGTCGAGTCGGTCGAGTCGAGTCGAGCGGGCGAGGTCGACTCGGTCGAGTCGAATCGAGCGGGCGAGGTCGACTCGGTCGAGTCGGTCGAGTCGAATCGAGCGGGCGAGGTCGACTCGGTCGAGTCGAGTCGAGTCGAGCGGGCGAGGTCGACTCGGTCGAGTCGAGTCGAGCGGGCGAGGTCGACTCGGTCGAGTCGAGTCGAGCGGGCGAGGTCGACTCGGTCGAGTCGAGTCGAGCGGGCGAGGTCGACTCGGTCGAGTCGAGTCGAGTCGAGCGGGCCCGAGGTCGACTCGGTCGGGTCGAGTCGAGCGGGCGAGGTCGACTCGGTCGGGTCGAGTCGAGCGGGCGAGGTCGACTCGGTCGAGTCGAGTCGAGTCGAGCGGGCGAGGTCGACTCGGTCGAGTCGAGTCGAGTCGAGCGGGCGAGGTCGACTCGGTCGAGTCGAGTCGAGTCGAGCGGGCGAGGTCGACTCGGTCGAGTCGAGTCGAGTCGAGCGGGGCGAGGTCGACTCGGTCGAGTCGAGTCGAGTCGAGCGGGCGAGGTCAACTCGGTCGAGTCGAGTCGAGCGGGCGAGGTCGACTCGGTCGAGTCGAGTCGAGCGGGCGAGGTCGACTCGGTCGAGTCGAGTCGAGCGGGCGAGGTCGACTCGGTCGAGTCGAGTCGAGTCGAGCGGGCGAGGTCGACTCGGTCGAGTCGAGTCGAGCGGGCGAGGTCGACTCGGTCGAGTCGAGTCGAGTCGAGCGGGCGAGGTCGACTCGGTCGGGTCGAGTCGAGCGGGCGAGGTCGACTCGGTCGAGTCGAGTCGAGTCGAGCGGGCGAGGTCGACTCGGTCGAGTCGAGTCGAGTCGAGCGGGCGAGGTCGACTCGGTCGAGTCGAGTCGAGTCGAGCGGGCGAGGTCGACTCGGTCGAGTCGAGTCGAGCGGGCGAGGTCGACTCGGTCGAGTCGAGTCGAGCGGGCGAGGTCGACTCGGTCGAGTCGAGTCGAGTCGAGCGGGCGAGGTCGACTCGGTCGAGTCGGTCGAGTCGAGTCGAGCGGGCGAGGTCGAGTCGGTCGAGTCGAGTCGAGCGGGCGAGGTCGACTCGGTCGAGTCGAGTCGAGCGGGCGAGGTCGACTCGGTCGAGTCGAGCGGGCGAGGTCGACTCGGTCGAGTCGAGTCGAGTCGAGCGGGCGAGGTCGACTCGGTCGAGTCGAGTGGAGTCGAGCGGGCGAGGTCGACTCGGTCGAGTCGAGTCGAGTCGAGCGGGCGAGGTCGACTCGGTCGAGTCGAGCGGGCGAGGTCGACTCGGTCGAGACGAGCGGGGCGAGGTCGACTCGGTCGAGTCGAGTCGAGCGGGCGAGGTCGACTCGGTCGAGTCGAGTCGAGTCGAGCGGGCGAGGTCGACTCGGTCGAGTCGAGTCGAGTCGAGCGGGCGAGGTCGACTCGGTCGAGTCGAGTCGAGTCGAGCGGGCGAGGTCGACTCGGTCGAGTCGGTCGAGTCGAGTCGAGCGGGCGAGGTCGGCTCGGTCGAGTCGAGTCGAGCGGGCGAGGTCGGCTCGGTCGAGTCGAGTCGAGTCGAGCGGGCGAGGTCGGCTCGGTCGAGTCGAGTCGAGTCGAGCGGGCGAGGTCGGCTCGGTCGAGTCGAGTCGAGCGGGCGAGGTCGGCTCGGTCGAGTCGAGTCGAGTCGGGCGGGCGAGGTCGACTCGGTCGAGTCGTGCGGGCGAGGTCGACTCGGTCGAGTCGAGTCGAGCGGGCGAGGTCGACTCGGTCGAGTCGGTCGAGTCGAGTCGAGCGGGCGAGGTCGACTCGGTCGAGTCGAATCGAGCGGGCGAGGTCGACTCGGTCGAGTCGGTCGAGTCGAATCGAGCGGGCGAGGTCGACTCGGTCGAGTCGAGTCGAGCGGGCGAGGTCGAGTCGAGTCGAGTCGAGTCGAGCGGGCGAGGTCGACTCGGTCGAGTCGAGTCGAGCGGGCGAGGTCGACTCGGTCGAGTCGAGTCGAGCGGGCGAGGTCGACTCGGTCGAGTCGGTCGAGTCGAGCGGGCGAGGTCGAGTCGGTCGAGTCGAGCGGGCGAGGTCGAGTCAGTCGAGTCGAGTCGAGCGGGCGAGGTCGACTCGGTCGAGTCGAGTCGAGCGGGCGAGGTCGAGTCGAGTCGAGTCGAGTCGAGCGGGCGAGGTCGACTCGGTCGAGTCGAGTCGAGCGGGCGAGGTCGACTCGGTCGAGTCGAGCCGAGCGGGCGAGGTCGACTCGGTCGAGCCGAGCGGGCGAGGTCGACTCGGTCGATTCGAGTCGAGCGGGCGAGGTCGACTCGGTCGAGTCGAGTCGAGTCTAGCGGGCGAGGTCGACTCGGTCGAGCCGAGCGGGCGAGGTCGACTCGGTCGAGTCGAGTCGAGTCGAGCGGGCGAGGTCGACTCGGTCGACTCGAGTCGAGCGGGCGAGGTCGACTCGGTCGAGTCGAGTCGAGTCGAGCGAGGTCGACTCGGTCGAGTCGAGTCGAGTCGAGTCGAGCGAGGTCGACTCGGTCGAGTCGAGTCGAGCGGGCGAGGTCGACTCGGTCGAGTCGAGTCGAGTCGAGCGGGCGAGGTCGACTCGGTCGACTCGAGTCGAGCGGGCGAGGTCGACTCGGTCGAGTCGGTCGAGTCGAGTCGAGCGGGCGAGGTCGACTCGGTCGAGTCGAGTCGAGCGGGCGAGGTCGACTCGGTCGAGTCGAGCGGGCGAGGTCGTCTCGGTCGAGTCGAGTCGAGCGGGCGAGGTCGACTCGGTCGAGTCGAGTCGAGTCGGGCGAGGTCGACTCGGTCGAGTCGAGTCGAGTCGGGCGAGGTCGACTCGGTCGAGTCGAGTCGAGTCGAGCGAGGTCGACTCGGTCGAGTCGAGTCGAGTCGAGCGAGGTCGACTCGGTCGAGTCGAGTCGAGTCGAGCGGGCGAGGTCGACTCGGTCGAGTCGAGTCGAGTCGAGCGGGCGAGGTCGACTCGGTCGAGTCGAGTCGAGTCGAGCGGGCGAGGTCGACTCGGTCGAGTCGAGTCGAGTCGAGCGAGGTCGACTCGGTCGGGTCGGGTCGGGTCGAGCGGACGAGGTCGACTCGGTCGGGCCGGGTCGGGCGGGCGAGGTCGACTCGGTCGGGCCGGGTCGGGCGGGCGAGGTCGACTCGGTCGGGCCGGGTCGGGCGGGCGAGGTCGACTCGGTCGAGTCGTGTCGGGCGGGCGAGGTCGACTCGGTGGAGTCGAGTCGAGTCGAGCGGGCCAGGTCGACTCGGTCGAGTCGGGCCGGGCGGGCGAGGTCGACTCGGTCGAGTCGAGTCGAGTCGAGCGGGCGAGGTCGACTCGGTCGAGTCGGGCCGGGCGGGCGAGGTCGACTCGGTCGAGTCGAGTCGAGTCGAGCGGGCGAGGTCGACTCGGTCGAGTCGAGTCGAGCGGGCGAGGTCGACTCGGTCGAGTAGAATCGAGTCGAGCCGGCGATGTCGACTCCGTCGAGTCGAGTCGAGCGGGCGAGGTCGACTCGGTCGAGTCGAGTCGAGTCGAGCGGGCGAGTTCGACTCGGTCGAGTCGAGTCGAGTCGAGCGAGGTCGACTCGGTCGGGTCGGGTCGGGTCGAGCGGACGAGGTCGACTCGGTCGGGCCGGGTCGGGCGGGCGAGGTCGACTCGGTCGGGCCGGGTCGGGCGGGCGAGGTCGACTCGGTCGAGTCGTGTCGGGCGGGCGAGGTCGACTCGGTGGAGTCGAGTCGAGTCGAGCGGGCCAGGTCGTCTCGGTCGAGTCGAGTCGAGCGGGCGAGGTCGACTCGGTCGAGTCAAGTCGAGTCGAGCGAGGTCGACTCGGTCGGGTCGGGTCGAGCGGGCGAGGTCGACTCGGTCAAATCGAGTCGGGTCGAGCGGGCGAGGTCTACTCGTTCGGGTCGGGCCGGGCGGGCGAGGTCAACTCGGTCGGGTCGGGTCGGGCGGGCAAGGTCGACTCTGTCGGGTCGTGCCGAGAGGACGAGGTCGACTCGGTCGGGCCGGGCCGAGCAGGCGAGGTCGACTCGGTCGGGTCGGGCCGGGCCGAGCGGGCGAGGTCGACTCGGTCGGGTCGATTAGGTCCGAGCGGGCGAGGTCGACTCGGTCAGGTCAAGTCGGGCCGAGCGGGCGAGGTCGACTCGGTCGGGTCGGGCCGAGCGGGCGAGTTCGACTCGGTCGGGTCGGGTCGGGCCGAGCGGGCGAGGTCGACTCGGTCGGGTCGGGCCGGGCGGAGCGGGCGAGGTCGACTCGGTCGGGCCGGGCCGAGCGGGCGAGGTCGACAAGGTCGGGTCGGGCCGAGCGGACGAGGTCGACTTGGTCGGGTCGGGTCGGGCCGAGCGGGCGAGGTCGACTAGGTCGGGTCGGGCCGAGTGGACGAGGTCGACTCGGTCGGGTCGGGCAGGGCCGGGCAAGCGAGGCCGACTCGGCCGGGCCGGGCCGGGCCGGGCCGGGCGAGGCCGACTCGGTCGGGCCGGGCCGGGCCGGGCCGGGCGAGGCCGACTCGGCCGGGCCAGGCCGGGCTGGGCGAGGCCGACTCGGTCGGGTCGGGCCGGGCCAAGCGGGCGAGGTCGACTCGGTCGGGCCGGGCCGAGCGGGCGAGGTCGACTCGGTCGGGTCGGGTCGGGCCGAGTGGGCGAGGCCGACTCGGTCGGGTCGTGCCGGGCCGAGCGGGCGAGGTCTACTCGGTCGGTTCCGGCCGTGCGGGCGAGGTCGACTCGGTCGGGCCGAGCCGTTCCTGGCTGGGCGAGGCCGATTCGGCCGGGCCGGGCCGGGGCGGTCGAGGCCGACTCGGTCGGGCCGGGCCGGGTCGGGCCGGGCCGGGCCGGGCCGGGCGAGGCCGACTCGGTCGGGTCGGGTCGGGCCGAGCGGGCGAGGTTGACTCGGTCGGGTCGAGCCGAGCGGGCGTGGCCGACTCGGTCGGGCCGGGCCGGGCCGAGCGGGCGAGGCCGACTCGGTCGGGCCGGGCCGGGCCGGGCGGGAGAGGTCGACTCCGTCGGATCGGGTCGGTCCGAGCGGGCGAGGTCGACTCGGTTGGGGCGGGCCGGGCCGAGCGGGCGATTTCGACTCGGTCGGGTCGGGCGGGGCCGAGCGGGCGAGGCCGACTCGGTCGGGTCGGGCAGGGCCGAGCGGGTGTGGCCGACTCGGTCGGGTAGGGACGGGTCGAGTGGGAGAGGCCGATTCGTTCGGGCCGGGCCGGGCGGGCGAGGCCGACTTGGTCGGGCCGGGCAGGGTTGGGCAGGGCGGGCGAGACCGACTCGGTCGGGCCGGTCCGGGCCGGGCGTTGGAGGCCGACTCGGTCGGGTCGGTGCGGGCCGAGCGGGCGAGGTCGACTCGGTCGGGGATGGTCGGGCCGAGCGGGCGAGTTCGACTCGGTCGGTTTGGGCCGAGCGGGCGAGGTCGACTCAGTCGGGGCGAGTCCAGCGGGTGAGGTCGACTCGGTTGGGTCGGATCAGGCCGAGCGGGCGAGGTCGATTCGGTCGGGTCGAGCCGAGCGGGCGAGGTCGACTCGGTTGGGGCCGGCCGGGCCGAGCGGGCGAGTTCGACTCGGTCGGGTCGGGCGGGGCCGAGCGGGCGAGGCCGACTCGGTCGGGTCGGGCAGGGCCGAGTGGGTGTGTCCGATTCTTTCGGGTCAGGACGGGCCGAGTGGGACAGGCCGATTCGTTCGGACCGGGCCGGGCGGGCGAGGCCGACTTGGTCGGGCCGGGCAGGGTTGGGCAGGGCGGGCGAGACCCACTCAGTCGTGCCGGGCCAGGCCGAGAGGGCGAGGTCGACTCGGTCGGGTCGAGCCCAGCGGGCGAGGTCGACTTGGTCGGGTCGGGTCGGGCCGAGCGGGCGAGGTCAACTCGGTCGTGTCGGTCCGGGCCGAGTGGGCGAGGCCGAGTCGGTCGGGCGGGGCCGGGCCGGGCGAGGCCGACTCGGTCGGGCCGGGCCGAGCGCGCGAGGCCGACTAGGTCGAGCCATGCCGGGCCGGGCCGGGCGAGGCCGACTCGGTCGAGCCGGGCCGGGCCGGGCCGGCGAGGCCGACTCGGTCGGGCCGGGCCGGGGCTGCGAGGCCGACTCGGTCGGGCCGGACCGGGCCGAGCGGGGGAGGCCGACTCGGTCGGGCCGGGCCGGGCCGAGCGGGGGAGGCCGACTCGGTCAGGCCAGGCCGGGCCGGGCTGCCTATGCCGACTCGGTCGGGCCGGGCCGGGCGGGCGAGGACGACTCGGTCGGGTCGGGTCGGGCCGAGCGGGCGGGGTCGACTCTGTCGTGTCGGGCCGGGCCGAGCGGGCGAGGCCGACTCGGTCGGGTCGTGTCGGGCCGAGCGGGCGAGGTCGACTCGGTCGGGTCGGGTCGGGCCGAGCGGGCGAAGTCGACTCGGTCGGGTCGGGCCGGGCCGATCGCGCGAGGCCGACTCGGTCGGGTAGGGCCGGGCCGATCGGGCGAGGCCGACTCGGTCGGGTCGGGCCGGGCCGAGCGGGCGAGGTCGACTCAGTCGGGCCGTGCCGAGCGGGCGTGGTCGACTCGGTCGAGTCGTGTCGGGCGGGCGAGGTCGACTCGGTCGAGTCGGGCCGGGCGGGCGAGGTCGACTCGGTCGAGTCGAGTCGAGTCGAGCGGGCGAGGTCGACTCGGTCGAGTCGAGTCGAGTCGAGCGGGCGAGGTCGACTCGGTCGAGTCGGTCGAGTCGAGTCGAGCGGGCGAGGTCGAGTCGGTCGAGTCGAGTCGAGCGGGCGAGGTCGACTCGGTCGAGTCGAGTCGAGCGGGCGAGGTCGACTCGGTCGAGTCGAGCGGGCGAGGTCGACTCGGTCGAGTCGAGTCGAGTCGAGCGGGCGAGGTCGACTCGGTCGAGTCGAGTGGAGTCGAGCGGGCGAGGTCGACTCGGTCGAGTCGAGTCGAGTCGAGCGGGCGAGGTCGACTCGGTCGAGTCGAGCGGGCGAGGTCGACTCGGTCGAGACGAGCGGGCGAGGTCGACTCGGTCGAGTCGAGTCGAGCGGGCGAGGTCGACTCGGTCGAGTCGAGTCGAGTCGAGCGGGCGAGGTCGACTCGGTCGAGTCGAGTCGAGTCGAGCGGGCGAGGTCGACTCGGTCGAGTCGAGTCGAGTCGAGCGGGCGAGGTCGACTCGGTCGAGTCGGTCGAGTCGAGTCGAGCGGGCGAGGTCGGCTCGGTCGAGTCGAGTCGAGCGGGCGAGGTCGGCTCGGTCGAGTCGAGTCGAGTCGAGCGGGCGAGGTCGGCTCGGTCGAGTCGAGTCGAGTCGAGCGGGCGAGGTCGGCTCGGTCGAGTCGAGTCGAGCGGGCGAGGTCGGCTCGGTCGAGTCGAGTCGAGTCGGGCGGGCGAGGTCGACTCGGTCGAGTCGTGCGGGCGAGGTCGACTCGGTCGAGTCGAGTCGAGCGGGCGAGGTCGACTCGGTCGAGTCGGTCGAGTCGAGTCGAGCGGGCGAGGTCGACTCGGTCGAGTCGAATCGAGCGGGCGAGGTCGACTCGGTCGAGTCGGTCGAGTCGAATCGAGCGGGCGAGGTCGACTCGGTCGAGTCGAGTCGAGTCGAGCGGGCGAGGTCGACTCGGTCGAGTCGAGTCGAGCGGGCGAGGTCGACTCGGTCGAGTCGAGTCGAGCGGGCGAGGTCGACTCGGTCGAGTCGAGTCGAGTCGAGCGGGCGAGGTCGACTCGGTCGAGTCGAGTCGAGCGGGCGAGGTCGACTCGGTCGAGTCGAGTCGAGTCGAGCGGGCGAGGTCGACTCGGTCGGGTCGAGTCGAGCGGGCGAGGTCGACTCGGTCGGGTCGAGTCGAGCGGGCGAGGTCGACTCGGTCGAGTCGAGTCGAGTCGAGCGGGCGAGGTCGACTCGGTCGAGTCGAGTCGAGTCGAGCGGGCGAGGTCGACTCGGTCGAGTCGAGTCGAGTCGAGCGGGCGAGGTCGACTCGGTCGAGTCGAGTCGAGTCGAGCGGGCGAGGTCGACTCGGTCGAGTCGAGTCGAGTCGAGCGGGCGAGGTCGACTCGGTCGAGTCGAGTCGAGTCGAGCGGGCGAGGTCAACTCGGTCGAGTCGAGTCGAGCGGGCGAGGTCGACTCGGTCGAGTCGAGTCGAGCGGGCGAGGTCGACTCGGTCGAGTCGAGTCGAGCGGGCGAGGTCGACTCGGTCGAGTCGAGTCGAGTCGAGCGGGCGAGGTCGACTCGGTCGAGTCGAGTCGAGCGGGCGAGGTCGACTCGGTCGAGTCGAGTCGAGTCGAGCGGGCGAGGTCGACTCGGTCGGGTCGAGTCGAGCGGGCGAGGTCGACTCGGTCGGGTCGAGTCGAGCGGGCGAGGTCGACTCGGTCGAGTCGAGTCGAGTCGAGCGGGCGAGGTCGACTCGGTCGAGTCGAGTCGAGTCGAGCGGGCGAGGTCGACTCGGTCGAGTCGAGTCGAGTCGAGCGGGCGAGGTCGACTCGGTCGAGTCGAGTCGAGCGGGCGAGGTCGACTCGGTCGAGTCGAGTCGAGCGGGCGAGGTCGACTCGGTCGAGTCGAGTCGAGTCGAGCGGGCGAGGTCGACTCGGTCGAGTCGGTCGAGTCGAGTCGAGCGGGCGAGGTCGAGTCGGTCGAGTCGAGTCGAGCGGGCGAGGTCGACTCGGTCGAGTCGAGTCGAGCGGGCGAGGTCGACTCGGTCGAGTCGAGCGGGCGAGGTCGACTCGGTCGAGTCGAGTCGAGTCGAGCGGGCGAGGTCGACTCGGTCGAGTCGAGTGGAGTCGAGCGGGCGAGGTCGACTCGGTCGAGTCGAGTCGAGTCGAGCGGGCGAGGTCGACTCGGTCGAGTCGAGCGGGCGAGGTCGACTCGGTCGAGACGAGCGGGCGAGGTCGACTCGGTCGAGTCGAGTCGAGCGGGCGAGGTCGACTCGGTCGAGTCGAGTCGAGTCGAGCGGGCGAGGTCGACTCGGTCGAGTCGAGTCGAGTCGAGCGGGCGAGGTCGACTCGGTCGAGTCGAGTCGAGTCGAGCGGGCGAGGTCGACTCGGTCGAGTCGGTCGAGTCGAGTCGAGCGGGCGAGGTCGGCTCGGTCGAGTCGAGTCGAGCGGGCGAGGTCGGCTCGGTCGAGTCGAGTCGAGTCGAGCGGGCGAGGTCGGCTCGGTCGAGTCGAGTCGAGTCGAGCGGGCGAGGTCGGCTCGGTCGAGTCGAGTCGAGCGGGCGAGGTCGGCTCGGTCGAGTCGAGTCGAGTCGGGCGGGCGAGGTCGACTCGGTCGAGTCGTGCGGGCGAGGTCGACTCGGTCGAGTCGAGTCGAGCGGGCGAGGTCGACTCGGTCGAGTCGGTCGAGTCGAGTCGAGCGGGCGAGGTCGACTCGGTCGAGTCGAATCGAGCGGGCGAGGTCGACTCGGTCGAGTCGGTCGAGTCGAATCGAGCGGGCGAGGTCGACTCGGTCGAGTCGAGTCGAGCGGGCGAGGTCGAGTCGAGTCGAGTCGAGTCGAGCGGGCGAGGTCGACTCGGTCGAGTCGAGTCGAGCGGGCGAGGTCGACTCGGTCGAGTCGAGTCGAGCGGGCGAGGTCGACTCGGTCGAGTCGGTCGAGTCGAGCGGGCGAGGTCGAGTCGGTCGAGTCGAGCGGGCGAGGTCGAGTCAGTCGAGTCGAGTCGAGCGGGCGAGGTCGACTCGGTCGAGTCGAGTCGAGCGGGCGAGGTCGAGTCGAGTCGAGTCGAGTCGAGCGGGCGAGGTCGACTCGGTCGAGTCGAGTCGAGCGGGCGAGGTCGACTCGGTCGAGTCGAGCCGAGCGGGCGAGGTCGACTCGGTCGAGCCGAGCGGGCGAGGTCGACTCGGTCGAGTCGAGTCGAGCGGGCGAGGTCGACTCGGTCGAGTCGAGTCGAGTCTAGCGGGCGAGGTCGACTCGGTCGAGCCGAGCGGGCGAGGTCGACTCGGTCGAGTCGAGTCGAGTCGAGCGGGCGAGGTCGACTCGGTCGACTCGAGTCGAGCGGGCGAGGTCGACTCGGTCGAGTCGAGTCGAGTCGAGCGAGGTCGACTCGGTCGAGTCGAGTCGAGTCGAGTCGAGCGAGGTCGACTCGGTCGAGTCGAGTCGAGCGGGCGAGGTCGACTCGGTCGAGTCGAGTCGAGTCGAGCGGGCGAGGTCGACTCGGTCGACTCGAGTCGAGCGGGCGAGGTCGACTCGGTCGAGTCGGTCGAGTCGAGTCGAGCGGGCGAGGTCGACTCGGTCGAGTCGAGTCGAGCGGGCGAGGTCGACTCGGTCGAGTCGAGCGGGCGAGGTCGTCTCGGTCGAGTCGAGTCGAGCGGGCGAGGTCGACTCGGTCGAGTCGAGTCGAGTCGGGCGAGGTCGACTCGGTCGAGTCGAGTCGAGTCGGGCGAGGTCGACTCGGTCGAGTCGAGTCGAGTCGAGCGAGGTCGACTCGGTCGAGTCGAGTCGAGTCGAGCGAGGTCGACTCGGTCGAGTCGAGTCGAGTCGAGCGGGCGAGGTCGACTCGGTCGAGTCGAGTCGAGTCGAGCGGGCGAGGTCGACTCGGTCGAGTCGAGTCGAGTCGAGCGGGCGAGGTCGACTCGGTCGAGTCGAGTCGAGTCGAGCGAGGTCGACTCGGTCGGGTCGGGTCGGGTCGAGCGGACGAGGTCGACTCGGTCGGGCCGGGTCGGGCGGGCGAGGTCGACTCGGTCGGGCCGGGTCGGGCGGGCGAGGTCGACTCGGTCGGGCCGGGTCGGGCGGGCGAGGTCGACTCGGTCGAGTCGTGTCGGGCGGGCGAGGTCGACTCGGTGGAGTCGAGTCGAGTCGAGCGGGCCAGGTCGACTCGGTCGAGTCGGGCCGGGCGGGCGAGGTCGACTCGGTCGAGTCGAGTCGAGTCGAGCGGGCGAGGTCGACTCGGTCGAGTCGGGCCGGGCGGGCGAGGTCGACTCGGTCGAGTCGAGTCGAGTCGAGCGGGCGAGGTCGACTCGGTCGAGTCGAGTCGAGCGGGCGAGGTCGACTCGGTCGAGTAGAATCGAGTCGAGCCGGCGATGTCGACTCCGTCGAGTCGAGTCGAGCGGGCGAGGTCGACTCGGTCGAGTCGAGTCGAGTCGAGCGGGCGAGTTCGACTCGGTCGAGTCGAGTCGAGTCGAGCGAGGTCGACTCGGTCGGGTCGGGTCGGGTCGAGCGGACGAGGTCGACTCGGTCGGGCCGGGTCGGGCGGGCGAGGTCGACTCGGTCGGGCCGGGTCGGGCGGGCGAGGTCGACTCGGTCGAGTCGTGTCGGGCGGGCGAGGTCGACTCGGTGGAGTCGAGTCGAGTCGAGCGGGCCAGGTCGTCTCGGTCGAGTCGAGTCGAGCGGGCGAGGTCGACTCGGTCGAGTCAAGTCGAGTCGAGCGAGGTCGACTCGGTCGGGTCGGGTCGAGCGGGCGAGGTCGACTCGGTCAAATCGAGTCGGGTCGAGCGGGCGAGGTCTACTCGTTCGGGTCGGGCCGGGCGGGCGAGGTCAACTCGGTCGGGTCGGGTCGGGCGGGCAAGGTCGACTCTGTCGGGTCGTGCCGAGAGGACGAGGTCGACTCGGTCGGGCCGGGCCGAGCAGGCGAGGTCGACTCGGTCGGGTCGGGCCGGGCCGAGCGGGCGAGGTCGACTCGGTCGGGTCGATTAGGTCCGAGCGGGCGAGGTCGACTCGGTCAGGTCAAGTCGGGCCGAGCGGGCGAGGTCGACTCGGTCGGGTCGGGCCGAGCGGGCGAGTTCGACTCGGTCGGGTCGGGTCGGGCCGAGCGGGCGAGGTCGACTCGGTCGGGTCGGGCCGGGCGGAGCGGGCGAGGTCGACTCGGTCGGGCCGGGCCGAGCGGGCGAGGTCGACAAGGTCGGGTCGGGCCGAGCGGACGAGGTCGACTTGGTCGGGTCGGGTCGGGCCGAGCGGGCGAGGTCGACTAGGTCGGGTCGGGCCGAGTGGACGAGGTCGACTCGGTCGGGTCGGGCAGGGCCGGGCAAGCGAGGCCGACTCGGCCGGGCCGGGCCGGGCCGGGCCGGGCGAGGCCGACTCGGTCGGGCCGGGCCGGGCCGGGCCGGGCGAGGCCGACTCGGCCGGGCCAGGCCGGGCTGGGCGAGGCCGACTCGGTCGGGTCGGGCCGGGCCAAGCGGGCGAGGTCGACTCGGTCGGGCCGGGCCGAGCGGGCGAGGTCGACTCGGTCGGGTCGGGTCGGGCCGAGTGGGCGAGGCCGACTCGGTCGGGTCGTGCCGGGCCGAGCGGGCGAGGTCTACTCGGTCGGTTCCGGCCGTGCGGGCGAGGTCGACTCGGTCGGGCCGAGCCGTTCCTGGCTGGGCGAGGCCGATTCGGCCGGGCCGGGCCGGGGCGGTCGAGGCCGACTCGGTCGGGCCGGGCCGGGTCGGGCCGGGCCGGGCCGGGCCGGGCGAGGCCGACTCGGTCGGGTCGGGTCGGGCCGAGCGGGCGAGGTTGACTCGGTCGGGTCGAGCCGAGCGGGCGTGGCCGACTCGGTCGGGCCGGGCCGGGCCGAGCGGGCGAGGCCGACTCGGTCGGGCCGGGCCGGGCCGGGCGGGAGAGGTCGACTCCGTCGGATCGGGTCGGTCCGAGCGGGCGAGGTCGACTCGGTTGGGGCGGGCCGGGCCGAGCGGGCGATTTCGACTCGGTCGGGTCGGGCGGGGCCGAGCGGGCGAGGCCGACTCGGTCGGGTCGGGCAGGGCCGAGCGGGTGTGGCCGACTCGGTCGGGTAGGGACGGGTCGAGTGGGAGAGGCCGATTCGTTCGGGCCGGGCCGGGCGGGCGAGGCCGACTTGGTCGGGCCGGGCAGGGTTGGGCAGGGCGGGCGAGACCGACTCGGTCGGGCCGGGCCGGGCCGGGCGTTGGAGGCCGACTCGTTCGGGTCGGTGCGGGCCGAGCGGGCGAGGTCGACTCGGTCGGGGATGGTCGGGCCGAGCGGGCGAGTTCGACTCGGTCGGTTTGGGCCGAGCGGGCGAGGTCGACTCAGTCGGGGCGAGTCCAGCGGGTGAGGTCGACTCGGTTGGGTCGGATCGGGCCGAGCGGGCGAGGTCGATTCGGTCGGGTCGAGCCGAGCGGGCGAGGTCGACTCGGTTGGGGCCGGCCGGGCCGAGCGGGCGAGTTCGACTCGGTCGGGTCGGGCGGGGCCGAGCGGGCGAGGCCGACTCGGTCGGGTCGGGCAGGGCCGAGTGGGTGTGTCCGATTCTTTCGGGTCAGGACGGGCCGAGTGGGACAGGCCGATTCGTTCGGACCGGGCCGGGCGGGCGAGGCCGACTTGGTCGGGCCGGGCAGGGTTGGGCAGGGCGGGCGAGACCCACTCAGTCGTGCCGGGCCAGGCCGAGAGGGCGAGGTCGACTCGGTCGGGTCGAGCCCAGCGGGCGAGGTCGACTTGGTCGGGTCGGGTCGGGCCGAGCGGGCGAGGTCAACTCGGTCGTGTCGGTCCGGGCCGAGTGGGCGAGGCCGAGTCGGTCGGGCGGGGCCGGGCCGGGCGAGGCCGACTCGGTCGGGCCGGGCCGAGCGCGCGAGGCCGACTAGGTCGAGCCATGCCGGGCCGGGCCGGGCGAGGCCGACTCGGTCGAGCCGGGCCGGGCCGGGCCGGCGAGGCCGACTCGGTCGGGCCGGGCCGGGGCTGCGAGGCCGACTCGGTCGGGCCGGACCGGGCCGAGCGGGGGAGGCCGACTCGGTCGGGCCGGGCCGGGCCGAGCGGGGGAGGCCGACTCGGTCAGGCCAGGCCGGGCCGGGCTGCCTATGCCGACTCGGTCGGGCCGGGCCGGGCGGGCGAGGACGACTCGGTCGGGTCGGGTCGGGCCGAGCGGGCGGGGTCGACTCTGTCGTGTCGGGCCGGGCCGAGCGGGCGAGGCCGACTCGGTCGGGTCGTGTCGGGCCGAGCGGGCGAGGTCGACTCGGTCGGGTCGGGTCGGGCCGAGCGGGCGAAGTCGACTCGGTCGGGTCGGGCCGGGCCGATCGCGCGAGGCCGACTCGGTCGGGTAGGGCCGGGCCGATCGGGCGAGGCCGACTCGGTCGGGTCGGGCCGGGCCGAGCGGGCGAGGTCGACTCAGTCGGGCCGTGCCGAGCGGGCGTGGTCGACTCGGTCGAGTCGTGTCGGGCGGGCGAGGTCGACTCGGTCGAGTCGGGCCGGGCGGGCGAGGTCGACTCGGTCGAGTCGAGTCGAGTCGAGCGGGCGAGGTCGACTCGGTCGAGTCGAGTCGAGCGGGCGAGGTCGACACGGTCGGGTCGGGTCGAGCGGGCGAGGTCGACTCGGTCGGGTCGGGTCGGGCCGGGCGGGCGAGACCGACTCGGTCAGGTCCTGTCGGGCCGTGCGGTCGAGGCCGACTCGGCCGGGTCGGGTCGGGCCGAGCGGGCGAGGTCGACTCGGTCGGGTCGGGCCCAGCGGGCGAGGTCGACTCGGTCGGTTTGGGCCGGCCCGAGCGGGCGAGGCCGACTCTGTCGGGTCGATTCAGTCTGAGAGGGCGAGGTCGACTCGGTCAGGTCAAGTCGGGCCGAGCGGGCGAGGCCGACTCTGTCGGGTCGATTCAGTCTGAGAGGGCGAGGTCGACTCGGTCAGGTCAAGTCGGGCCGAGCGGGCGAGGTCGACCCGGTCGGGTCGGGCCGGGCCGAGCGGGCGAGGCCGACTCGGTCGGGACGGGCCGGGCCGAGCGGGCGTGTCCGACTCTGTCGGGGCGGGCCGGGCCGAGCGGGCGAGGTCGACTAGGTCAGGGCGGGCCGAGCGTGCGAGGTCGACTCGGTCGGGTCGGGTCGGGCCGAGCGGGCGAGGTCGTCTCGGTCGGGTCGGGCCGGGCCGGGCCGAGCGGGCCAGTTCGACTCGGTCGGGTCGGGCCGGGCCGAGAGGGCGAGGTCGACTCGGTCGGGTCGAGCCGAGCAGGCGAGGTCGACTCGGTCGGGCCGGGCCGAGCGGGCGTGTCCGACTCTGTCGGGTCGGGCCGGGCCGAGCGGGCGAGGCCGACTCGGTCGGGCCGGGCCGAGCGGGCGAGGTCGACTCGGTCGGGCCGGGCCGGGCCGAGTGGTGGAGGCCGACTCATTCGGGCCGGGCCGGGCGGGGCGGGCGAGGCCGACTCAGTCGGGCCGGGCCGAGCGGGCGAGGTCGACTCGGTCGGGTCGGGTTGTGCCGAGCGGGCGAGGCCGACTCGGTCGGGCCGGGCCGAGCCGGGGAGGCCGCCTCGGTCGGACCGGGTCGGGCCGGGCGGGCGAGGCCGCCTCGGTCGGGCCGGGTCGGGCCGGGCGGACGACGTCGACTCGGTCGGGTCGGGCCGGGCGGGGCGAGGCCGACTCGGTCGGTTCGGGCCGGGCGGACGAGGTCGACTCGGACGGGTCGGGTCGGGCCGAGCGGGCGAGGCCGGCTCGGTCGGGTCGGGCTAAGCGGGCCAGGTCGACTCGTTCGGGCCGGGCCGGGCGGGCGAGGTCGACTCGGTCGGGCCGGGCCGGGCGGGCGAGGCCGACTCGGTCGGGCCGGGCCGGGCGGGCGAGGTCGTCTCGGTCGGGTCGGGCCGAGCGGGCGAGGTCGACTCGGTCGGGTCGGGCCGAGCGGGCGAGGTCGACTCTGTCGGGTCGTGCCGAGAGGACGAGGTCGACTCGGTCGGGCCGGGCCGAGCAGGCGAGGTCGACTCGGTCGGGTCGGGCCGGGCCGAGCGGGCGAGGTCGACTCGGTCGGGTCGGGTCGGGCCGAGCGGGCGAGGTCGATTCGTTCGGGTTGGGCCGGGCGGGCGAGGTCGATTCGTTCGGGTTGGGCCGGGTGGGCGAGGTCGACTCGGTCGGGCCGGGTCGGGCGGGCGAGGTCGACTCGGTCAAGTCGTGTCCGGCGGGCGAGGTCGACTCGGTCGAGTCGGGCCGTGCGGGCGAGGTCGACTCGGTCGAGTCGAGTCGAGTCGAGCGGGCGAGGTCGAGTCGAGTCGAGTCGAGCGGGCGAGGTCGACTCGGTCGAGTCGAGTCGAGTCGAGCGGGCGAGGTCGACTCGGTCGAGTCGAGTCGAGTCGAGCGGGCGAGGTCGACTCGGTCGAGTCGAGTCGAGCGGGCGAGGTCGACTCGGTCGAGTCGAGTCGAGTCGAGCGAGGTCGACTCGGTCGGGTCGGGTCGGGTCGAGCGGACGAGGTCGACTCGGTCGGGCCGGGTCGGGCGGGCGAGGTCGACTCGGTCGGGCCCGGCCGGGCCGAGCGGGCGAGGTCGACTCGGTCGGGCCGGGTCGGGAGGGCGAGGTCGACTCGGTCAAGTCGTGTCCGGCGGGCGAGGTCGACTCGGTCGGGTCGGGCCGGGCCGAGCGGGCGAGGTCGACTCGGTCGGGTCGGGTCGGGCCGAGCGGGCGAGGTCGATTCGTTCGGGTTGGGCCGGGCGGGTGAGGTCGATTCGTTCGGGTTGGGCCGGGTGGGCGAGGTCGACTCAGTCGGGTCGGGTCGGGCAGGCGAGGTCGACTCGGTCGGGCCGGGTCCGGCGGGCGAGGTCGACTCGGTCGAGTCGGGCCGGGCGGGCGAGGTCGACTCGGTCGAGTCGAGTCGAGCGGGCGAGGTCGACTCGGTCGAGTCGAATCGAGTCGAGCCGGCGAGGTCGACTCGGTCGAGTCGAGTCGAGCGGGCGAGGTCGACTCGGTCGAGTCGAGTCGAGTCGAGCGGGCGAGGTCGACTCGGTCGAGTCGAGTCGAGTCGAGCCGGCGAGGTCGACTCGGTCGAGTCGAGTCGAGCGGGCGAGGTCTACTCGGTCGAGTCGAGTCTAGTCGAGCGGGCGAGGTCGACTCGGTCGAGTCGAGTCGGGTCGAGCGGGCGAGGTCGACTCGGTCGGATCGGGTCGGGCCGAGCGGGCGAGGTCGACTCGTTCGGGTCGGGCCGGGCGGGCGAGATCAACTCGGTCGGGTCGGGTCGGGCGGGCAAGGTCGACTCTGTCGGGTCGTGCCGAGAGGACGAGGTCGACTCGGTCGGGTCGATTAGGTCCGAGCGGGCGAGGTCGACTCGGTCAGGTCAAGTCGGGCCGAGCGGGCGAGGTCGACTCGGTCGGGTCGGGCCGAGCGGGCGAGGTCGACTCGGTCGGGTCGGGTCGGGCCGAGCGGGCGAGGTCGACTCGGTCGGGTCGGGCCGGGCGGAGCGGGCGAGGTCGACTCGGTCGGGCCGGGCCGAGCGGGCGAGGTCGACTAGGTCGGGTCGGGCCGAGCGGACGAGGTCGACTTGGTCGGGTCGGGTCGGGCCGAGCGGGCGAAGTCGACTATGTTGGGTCGGGCCGAGCGGACGAGGTCGACTCGGTCGGGCCGGGCCGGGCCGAGCGGGCGAGGTCGACTCGGTCGGGGCGGGCCGAGCGGGCGAGGTCGACTCGGTCGGGTCGGGCAGGGCCGGGCAAGCGAGGCCGACTCGGTCGGGCCGGGCCGGGCCGGGCGGGCGAGGCCGACTAGGCCGGGCCGGGTCGGGCCGGGCCGGCGAGGCCGACTCGGCCAGGCCGGGCCGGGCCGGGCCGGGCGAGGCTGACTCGGTCTGGTCGGGCCGGGCCAGGCGAGACCAACTCGGTCGGGTCGCTCCGGGCCGGGCCGGGCCTGGCCGGGCGAGGCTGACTCGGCCGGGCCGGGCCGGGCTGGGCGAGGCCGACTCGGTCGGGTCGGGCCGGGCCAAGCGGGCGAGGTCGACTCCGTCGGATCGGGTCGGGCCGAGTGGGCGAGGCCGACTCGGTCGGGTCGGGCCGGGCCGAGCGGGCGAGGTCTACTCGGTCGGTTCCGGCCGTGCGGGCGAGGTCGACTCGGTCGGGCCGAGCCGTTCCTGGCTGGGCGAGGCCGATTCGGCCGGGCCGGGCCGGGGCGGTCGAGGCCTACTCGGTCGGGCCGGGCCGGGTCGGGCCGGGCCGGGCCGGGCCGGGCGAGGCCGCCTCGGTCGGGTCGGGTCGGGCCGAGCGGGCGAGGTCGACTCGGTCGGGTCGGGCCCAGCAGGTGAGGTCGACTCGGTTGGGTCGGATCGGGCCGAGCGGGCGAGGTTGACTCGGTCGGGTCGAGCCGAGCGGGCGAGGCCGACTCGGTCGGGCCGGGCCGGGCCGAGCGGGCGAGGCTGACTCGGTCGGGCCGGGCCGGGCCGGGCGGGAGAGGTCGACTCCGTCGGATCGGGTCGGTCCGAGCGGGCGAGGTCGACTCGGTTGGGGCGGGCCGGGCCGAGCGGGCGATTTCGACTCGGTCGGGTCGGGCGGGGCCGAGCGGGCGAGGCCTACTCGGTCGGGTCGGGCAGGGCCGAGCGGGTGTGGCCGACTCGGTCGGGTAGGGACGGGTCGAGTTGGAGAGGCCGATTCGTTCGGACCGGGCCGGGCGGGCGAGGCCGACTTGGTCGGGCCGGGCAGGGTTGGTCAGGGCGGGCGAGACCGACTCGGTAGGGCCGGGCCGGGCCGGGCGGTGGAGGCCGACTCGGTCGGGTCGGTGCGGGCCGAGCGGGCGAGGTCGACTCGGTCGGGGATGGTCGGGCAGAGCGGGCGAGTTCGACTCGGTCGGGGTGGGCCGAGCGGGCGAGGTCGACTCAGTCGGGGCGAGTCCAGCGGGTGAGGTCGACTCGGTTGGGTCGGATCGGGCCGAGCGTGCGAGGTCGATTCGGTCGGGTCGAGCCGAGCGGGCGAGGTCGACTCGGTTGGGGCCGGCCGGGCCGAGCGGGCGAGTTCGACTCGGTCGGGTCGGGCGGGGCCGAGCGGGCGAGGCCGACTCGGTCGGGCCGGGCCGGGCCGAGTGGGGGAGGCCGACTCGGTCGGGCCGGGCCGGGCCGAGCGGGGGAGGCCGACTCGGTCAGGCCAGGCCGGGCCGGGCTGGCAATGCCGACTCGGTCGGGCCGGGCCGGGCGGGCCAGGACGACTCGGTCGGGTCGGGTCGGGCCGAGAGGGCGGGGTCGACTCTGTCGTGTCGGGCCGGGCCGAGCGGGCGAGGCCGACTCGGTCGGGTCGTGTCGGGCCGAGCGGGCGAGGTCGACTCGGTCGGGTCGGGTCGGGCCGAGCGGGCGAAGTCGACTCGGTCGGGTCGGGCCGGGCCGATCGGGCGAGGCCGACTCGGTCGGGTCGGGCCGGGCCGAGCGGGCGAGGTCGACTCAGTCGGGCCGTGCCGAGCGGGCGAGGTCGACTCGGTCGAGTCGTGTCGGGCGGGCGAGGTCGACTCGGTCGAGTCGGGCCGGGCGGGCGAGGTCGACTCGGTCGAGTCGAGTCGAGTCGAGCGGGCGAGGTCGACTCGGTCGAGTCGAGTCGAGCCGGCGAGGTCGACACGGTCGGGTCGGGTCGAGCGGGCGAGGTCGACTCGGTCGGGTCGGGTCGGGCCGGGCGGGCGAGACCGACTCGGTCGGGTCCTGTCGGGCCGTGCGGTCGAGGCCGACTCGGCCGGGTCGGGTCGGGCCGAGCGGGCGAGGTCGACTCGGTCGGGTCGGGCCGGGCCGAGCGCGCGAGGCCGACTCGGTCGGGTCGGGCCGAGCGGGCGAGGTCGACTCGGTCGGTTTGGGCCGGCCCGAGCGGGCGAGGCCGACTCGGTCGGGTCGATTCGGTCCGAGCGGGCGAGGTCGACTCGGTCAGGTCAAGTCGGGCCGAGCAGGTGAGGTCGACTCGGTTGGGTCGGGCCGAGCGGGCGAGGTCGACTCGGTCCGGTCGGGTCGGGCCGAGTGGGCGAGGTCGACTTGTCGGGTCGGGTCGGGCCGAGTGGGCGAGGTCGACTAGGTCGGGTCGGGTCGGGCCGAGCAGGCGAGGTCGACTCGGTTGGGTCGGGCCGAGCGGGCGAGGTCGACTCGGTCCGGTCGGGTCGGGCCGAGTGGGCGAGGTCGACTTGTCGGGTCGGGTCGGGCCGAGTGGGCGAGGTCGACTAGGTCGGGTCGGGTCGGGCCGAGCAGGCGAGTCTACTCGGTCGGGTCCGGCCCAGCGGGCGAGGTCGACTCGGTCGGGTCGGGTCGGGCAGAGCGGGCGAGGTCGACTCGGTCGGGTCGGGCCGGGCCGAGCGAGCGAGGTCGACTCGGTTGGGTCGGGCCGAGCGGGCGAGGTCGACCCGGTCGGGTCGGGCCGGGCCGAGCGGGCGAGGCCGACTCGGTCGGGACGGGCCGGGCTGAGCGGGCGTGTCCGACTCTGTCGGGCGGGCCGGGGCCGAGCGGGCGAGGTCGACTAGGTCAGGGCGGGGCCGAGCGTGCGAGGTCGACTCGGTCGGGTCGGGTCGGGCCGAGCAGGCGAGGTCGACCCGGTCGGGTCGGGCCGAGCGGGCGAGGTCGACTCGGTCGGGTCGGGCCGGGCCGAGCGGGCCAGGTCGACTCGGTCGGGTCGGGCTGGGCCAAGCGGGCGAGGTCGACTAAGTCAGGGCGGGCCGAGCGGGCGAGGTCGACCCGGTCGGGTCGGGCCGAGCGGGCGAGGTCGTCTCGGTCGGGTCGGGCCGGGCCGAGCGGGCCAGTTCGACTCGGTCGGGTCGGGCCGGGCCGAGCGGGCGAGGTCGACTCGGTCGGGTCGAGCCGAGCGGGCGAGGTCGACTCGGTCGGGTCGGGCCGAGCGGGGGAGGCCGACTCGGTCGGGCCGGGCCGGGCCGAGCGGTGGAGGCCGACTCGTTAGGGCCGGGCCGGGCGGGGCGGGCGAGGCCTACTCGGTCGGGCCGGGCCGAGCGGACGAGGTCGACTCGGTCGGGCCGGGTCGGGCTGAGCGGACGAGGTCGTCTCGTTCGGGTCGGGCCGGGCCAAGCGGGCGAGGTCGACTCGGTCGGGTCGGGTCGTGCCGAGCGGGCGAGGCTGACTCGGTCGGGCCGGGCCGGGCCAGGCGAGGCCGAATCGGTCGGCCGGGCCGAGCGGGCGAGGCCGACTCGGTCGGGACGGGCCGGGCCGAGCGGGCGTGTCCGACTCTGTCGGGTCGGGCCGGGCCGAGCGGGCGAGGCCGACTCGTCGGGTCGGGCCGAGCGGGGGAGGCCGACTCGGTCGGGCCGGCCGGGCCGAGCGGTGGAGGCCGACTCGTTCGGGCCGGGCCGGGCGGGGCGGGCGAGGCCGACTCAGTCGGGCCGGGCCGGCGGGCGAGGCCTACTCGGTCGGGCCGGGCCGAGCGGACGAGGTCGACTCGGTCGGGCCGGGTCGGGCTGAGCGGACGAGGTCGTCTCGGTCGGGTCGGGCCGGGCCAAGCGGGCGAGGTCGACTCGGTCGGGTCGGGTCGTGCCGAGCGGGCGAGGCCGACTCGGTCGGGCCGGGCCGGGCCGGGCGAGGCCGAATCGGTCGGGCCGGGCCGAGCGGGCGAGGCCGACTCGGTCGGACGGGCCGGGCCGAGCGGGCGTGTCCGACTCTGTCGGGTCGGGCCGGGCCGAGCGGGCGAGGCCGACTCGGTCGGGCCGGGCCGAGCGGGCGAGGTCGACTAGGTCGGGGCGGGCCGAGCGGGCGAGGTCGACTCGGTCGGCCGGGCCGGGCCGAGTGGTGGAGGCCGACTCATTCGGGCCGGGCCGGGCGGGGGCGGGCGAGGCCGACTCAGTCGGGCCGGGCCGAGCGGGCGAGGTCGACTCGGTCGGGTCGGGTCGTGCCGAGCGGGCGAGGCCGACTCGGTCGGGCCGGGCCGGGCCGGGCGAGGCCGAATCGGTCGGGCCGGGCCGGGCCGAGCCGGGGAGGCCGCCTCGGTCGGGCCGGGTCGGGCCGGGCGGGCGAGGCCGCCTCGGTCGGGCCGGGTCGGGCCGGGCGGACGACGTCGACTCGGTCGGGTCGGGCCGGGCGGGCGAGGCCGACTCGGTCGGTTCGGGCCGGGCGGACGAGGTCGACTCGGACGGGTCGGGTCGGGCCGAGCAAGCGAGGCCGGCGTCGGGCCGAGCAAGCGAGGCCGGCTCGGTCGGGTCGGGCTAAGCGGGCCAGGTCGACTCGTTCGGGCCGGGCCGGGCGGGCAAGGTCGACTCGGTCGGATCGGGTCGGGGCCGAGCGTGCGAGGTCGACTCGGTCGGGCCGGGCCGGGCGGGCGATTCCGACTCGGTCGGGCCGGGCTGGGCGGGCGAGGCCGACTCAGTCGGGCCGGGCCGGGCGGGGCGAGGTCGTCTCGGTCGGGTCGGGCCGAGCGGGCGAGGTCGACTCGGTCGGGTCGGGCCGAGCGGGCGAGGTCGACTCGTTCGGGTTGGATCGGGTCGGGCCGGGCCGGGCGGGGCCGACTCGGTCGGGCCGGGCCGTGCCGGGCCGGGCCGACTCGCAGGGCCGGGACGGGCCGACTCGGCCGGGCCTGGCCGACTCGGTCGGGCCGGGGCGGGCGAGGCCGACTCGGTCGGGACCGGGCCGGGCCGGGGCGGGCGAGGGCCGACTCCGTCGGGCCGGGCCGCGGAGGGCGAGGCCGACTCGGTCGTAGCCGGGCCGGGCGAGGCCGACTCGGTCGGGCGGGCCAGGCCGAGCGGGGGAGGCCGACTCGGTCGGGCCGGGCCGGGCCGAGCGGGTGAGGCCGACTCGGTCGGGCCGGGCCGGGCCGGGCGGGCGAGGTCGACTCGGTCGGGTCGAGTCGAGTCGAGTGGGCGAGGTTGACTCGGTCGAGTCGAGTCGAGTCGAGCGAGCGAGGTCGACTCTGTCGGGTCGGGCCGAGCGGGCTGAGGTCGACTCGTTCGGGTCTGGCTGGGCTGGCGAGGTCGACTCGGTCGGGTCGATTCGGGCCGGGCGGGCGCGGCCGAATCGGTCGGGCCCGGGCCGGGCGGGCGAGGCCGACTTGGTCGGTTCGGTCCGGGCGGACGAGGTCGACTCGGTCGGGTCGATTCGGGCCGAGCGGGCGAGGCTGACTCTGTCGGGCAGGGCCGGGCCGGGAGGGCGAGGCCGACTCGGTCGGGCCGGGCCAGGCCGGGCGGGCGAGTCCGATTCGGTCGGGCCGGGCCGGGCCGAGCGGGGCGAGGTCTACTTGGTCGGGTCGGGCCGACGCGGGCGAGTTCGACTCGGTCGGGTCGGGCCGGGCCGAGCGGGCGATGCCGACAAGGTCAAGTCGGGCCGGTCCGAGGGGGCGAGGCCAACTCCGTCGGGTCGGGTCGGGCCGAGCGGGGCGAGGTCGACTCGGTCGGTTCGGGTTGTGCCGAGCGGGCGAGGCCGACTCGGTCGGGCCGGGCCGGGGCTGAGCGGGGGTGGCCGACTCAGTCAGAACAGGCCGAGCGGGGGAGGCCGACTCGGTCGGGCCGAGCGGGCGAGGTCGACTCCGTCGGTTCGGGTCGGGCCGAGCGGGCGAGGCCGACTCGGAAGGGCCCGACCGGGCTGACTCGGTTGGGACGGGCAGGGCGAGGCCAACTCGGTCGGGCCGGGCCGGGCGAGGCCGACTTGTCGAGCCGTGCCGGGCCTGGCGAGGCCGACTCGGTCGGGCCGGACCGGGCCGGGAGGCTGACTCTGACGGGCCGGGCCGGGCCGAGTGGGCGAGGTCGTCTCGGTCGGGTCGGGTCGGGCCGAGCGGGCGAGGTCGACTCGGTCGGGCCGGGCCGGGCCGGGCGAGGCCGACTCGGTCGGGCCGGGCAGGGCCGGGCGATGCCGACTCGGTCGGGCTGGGCCGGGCCAGGGCGAGGCCGACTCGGTCGGGCCGGGCCGGGCCGGGCGGG
>JAUMJK010001947.1:0-32168 GCA_033558105.1 Coccyzus lansbergi | reverse complement strand
AGGGAGGGGAGGGAGAGACGCGTTGCTAGGGGAACCGGCGGGTCACGTGACGGCCGAGCCAACCGGAAGGGGGGGAGGGGAATGTTGACTTTTTTTTTTGTTTTTTCCCCCGAAAAGGCGGAAGTGACGTTGCTGGCGCTGGGCGCGGGGCGGGGCCTGCGGGAGAGGGCGGAGCTACTGGGGGGGAGAGACCCCGAGGGCCTCCTGCAGGTCTGAGCCCCACAAGTGTGGGTCTGAGCTCTGTATGTGGGTCTCAGCCCCATAAGTGTGGGTCTGGGACACCTATATGTGGGTCCCAGCCCCATAAGTGTGGGTCTTGGACCCTTATATGAGACCCCCAGCCCCATAAGTGTGGGTCCCAGACTCCTATATGTGAGTCTCAGCCCCATAAGTGTGGGTCTTGGACCCTTATATGAGACCCCCAGCCCCATAAGTGTGGGTCCCAGACTCCTATATGTGAGTCTCAGCCCCATAAGTGTGGGTCTCGGACCCTTATATGAGACCCCCAGCCCCATAAGTGTGTGTTTCAGAGTCCTAGATGTGGGTCTGGGACACCTATATGTGGGTCTCAGCCCCATAAGTGTGGGTCTTGGACTCTTATATGAGACCCCCAGCCCCATAAGTGTGGGTCTCAGACCCATAAGTGTGGGTCTGGGACACCTATATGTGGGTCTCAGCCCCATAAGTGTGTGTTTCAGAGTCCTATATGTGGGTCTCAGCCCCATAAGTGTGGGTCTTGGACCCATAAGTGTGGGTCCCAGACTCCTATATGTGGGTCCCAGCCCCATAAGTGTGGGTCTGGGACACCTAGATGTGGGTCCCAGACCCATAAGTGTGGGTCCCAGAGCCCTATATGTGACCCCCAGCCCCTTAAGTGTGGGTCTCGGAGCCTTAGATGTGGGTCTCAGCCCCATAAGTGTGGGTCTCAGAGCCCTAGATGTCACCCCCAGACCTCTAAATGTGGGTCCCAGCCCCATAAGTGTGGGTCTCGGAGCCCTAGATGTGGGTCCCAGACCCATAAGTGTGTGTTTCAGAGTCCTAGATGTGGGTCTGGGACCCATAAGTGTGGGTCTGGGACACCTATATGTGGGTCCCAGCCCCATAAGTGTGGGTCCCAGAGCCCTAGATGTCACCCCCAGACCTCTACATGTGGGTCCCAGCCTCATAAGTGTGGGTCTCGGAGCCCTAGATGTGACCCCCAGCCCCATAAGTGTGGGTCTGGGACACCTATATGTGGGTCTCCGACCCATAAGTGGGTCCCAGACTCCTATATGTGGGTCCCAGCCCCATAAGTGTGGGTCTGGGACCCATAAGTGTGGGTCCCAGACCCCCAGATGTCCCCCCCACCTCCCTCTGTGTCACCCCCAGCCCCATATCTATGACTCCCAACTGCCATCTGTGGGTCCCAGCCCCCTAAGTGTGCTTCTCCTCTCCCGCCCCCGTCCCAGGTCGCCCTCTTCCTCTCCCGCGCCGTGGGTCAGCGGTCGGCGGGCAGCTCCCTGGTGGCCCTGGCGGCCACCCTGCCCCCCTGCCGGCCCCACCTGCGCCGCTACTTGGGGGGCATCGCCCGCCGCCCCCCGGACTGGGCGGCCGTCCCCCGACACTACCAGGTAACCCTCCCCAGCGGCCGTGGGGCCGGACCCACAACCCTTCCCCGGGTGGGTCGCACGCCCTTTCTGTGGGTCCGACCCGTCTCTCTGCCCCCATAGCGGCTGTGCGGCCGGGGGGCGGCGCTGGCCCCGCTGCCCCGAGCCCTGCGGGACGCTCTGGCCGTGGCCTTCCGAGCCTTCGACCCCCACCAAGTGGCCAAGTACCGCGGGAGACCCGGCAAGGTGTGGGGCTGCCCCATAAGTGGACCCCCTGACCCGTAGATGTGACCCCCAGATCCTTATACGTGGTTCCCATTAACCTGTATGTGGGTCCCAGCCCCATAGATGGGGGCCCCGGCCCCTAATTAACCTCTTTACCCACCGCAGCGGAAACGAGGCCGGACGCGGCCCCTCCCTCCTCCGTGGAAGCGACGGAGACGGAGCAGGAAGGTGAGCATTTGGGAGTCGCTTCGAGGGATTTGGTAGCCATTGGGCTCTATGGTCCTGTTGGTGTCTATGGATCCCATTGGCTCCTATTGGGTCCCATTGGCTCCTATTGGGTCCCATTGGCTTCTATTGGGTCCCATTGGCTTCTATTGGGTCCCATTGTTCTCTATGGTTCCCATTGGTTTCTATTGGTCGCATTGGGCTCTATGGGTCCCATTGATTCCTATTGGGTCCCATTGGTCTCTATGAGTCCTATTGGTTTCAATGGGTCCCATTGGTCTCTATGGGTCCCATTGATTCCTATTAATTCCCATTGGTTCCTATTGAGTCCCATTGGTTCCTATTGAGTCCCATTGGTTCCTATTGAGTCCCATTGGTTCCTATTGGGTCCCATTGGTTCCTATTGGGTCCCATTGGTTCCTATTGAGTCCCTTTGGTTTCTATTGGTCCCATTGTTTTCTATGGGTCACATTGACTCCTATTGTGTCCCATTGGCTCCTATTGGGTCCCATTAGTTTCTATGGTTCCCATTGGTTTCTATTAGTTCCCATTGGACTCTATTGGGTCCCATTGGTTTCTATGGGTCCCATTGGTCTCTATTGGTTCCCATTGGTCTCTATTGGTTCCCATTGGTCTCTATTGGTTCCCATTGGTCTCTATTGGGTCCCATTGGTTTCTATTGAGTCCCATTGATCCCTATTGGTTCCCATTGACCCCTATTGGCCCCCATTGGTCTCTCTGGGTTCGGCAGCCATTTTGTGTTGTTTTGAAGCTCCTCCTCTTCCTCCCCAGCCCCCTCCTCCCCTCCCCCCCTCCCTCTTCTCCCTCCGCTCCCTCGTCCGCCGCCTCCACATCCGGGACCCTCCGGACACCGTCCGAGCCCTCCTGGGCCGCAGGTGAGACCCCAAAGTGGAGACACCTCCCCCTCCCCTCAAGCTCCGCCCCCAAGCCCCCTTAAGCCCCGCCCCTCACCCCCCATGTTCTCTCTCCCCTTCCCCCCAGGGATGCGGTCGGAGGCCCCGCCCCCCGCCTGCCCCCTCCCCCGACCTGGGAGCGGGAGCTGAGCCGAGGGGGCGTGGCCAGGACCCCCCCCAGGGTCACGTGGGAGCGGCTGATCGGTGAGTGACCCCCAAGTGACCCCTAAGTGACCCCATGGCCACTGGAGGACCCCTCAAGGTGGCCTTGTGTGACCCCCAAGTGACCTCTTAAGTGATCCCAGGGTGACCCCCAAGCAACCCCATGACCCCCAAGTGACCTCACGTAACCACAAGTGACCCCCTAAATGACCCCTGAGTATCCTGTAGCTGATCCACAAGTGACCATGTGACCCCGAAGTGACTCCAGTGTGACCCCTAACTGACCTCAGTGTGACCCCTAAGTCACCCCCATGTCCCCCAAGTGACCTCACGTGACCCCTAAGTGACCCCTAGGTGACCCCACATGACCCCTAAGTCACCCCCAAGTGACCTCAATGTGACCCCTAGGTGACCCCCACGTGACCCCCATAACCCCCAAGTGACCTCACGTGACCCCTAAGTCACCCCCAAGTGACCTCAGTGTGACCCCCTAAGTGACCTCCAAGTGACCCCCTCAGTGACCACCAAGTGACCCCTAAGTGACCTCCATGTGACCCCCAAGTGACCCCTCAGTGACCACACATGACCCCTAAGTGACCCCTAAGTCACCCCCAAGTGACCTCAGTGTGACCCCCTAAGTGACCTCCAAGTGACCCCCCATGCCCACTAAGTGACCCCTAAGTGACCCCTAAGTTACCCCCAAGTGACCTCCATGTGACCCCTCAGTCACCACCAAGTAACCCCATGACCCCAAGTAACCCCATGACCCCAAGTAACCCCATGACCCCTCAGTGACCTCCATGTGACCCCCTCAGTGACCACCAAGTAACCCCATGACCCCAAGTAACCCCATGACACCTAAGTGACCTCCATGTGACCCCCTCAGTGACCACCAAGTAACCCCATGACCACCAAGTAACCCCATGACCCCTAAGTGACCTCCATGTGACTCCCCAGTGACCACCAAGTAACCCCATGACCACCAAGTAACCCCATGACCACCAAGTAACCCCATGACCCCTCAGTGACCTCCATGTGACCCCCTCAGTGACCAGCAAGTATCCCCATGACCCCAAGTAACCCCATGACCCCCAAGTGACCTCCATGTGACTCCCTCAGTGACCACCAAGTAACCCCATGACCCCAAGTAACCCCATGACCCGTAAGTGACCTCCATGTGACCCCCTCAGTGACCACCAAGTAACCCCATGACCCCAAGTAACCCCATGACACCTAAGTGACCTCCATGTGACCCCCTCAGTGACCACCAAGTAACCCCATGACCACCAAGTAACCCCAGGACCCCTAAGTGACCTCCATGTGACCCCTCAGTGACCTCCATGTGACCCCATGACCCCAAGTAACCCCATGACCCCAAGTAACCCCATGACCCGTAAGTGACCTCCATGTGACTCCTCAGTGACCACCAAGTAACCCCATGACCACCAAGTAACCCCAGGACCCCTCAGTGACCTCCATGTGACTCCTCAGTGACCACCAAGTAACCCCATGACCCCAAGTAACCCCATGACCACCAAGTAACCCCATGACCCCAAGTAACCCCATGACCACCAAGTAACCCCATGACCCCCAAGTAACGCCATGACCCCTCAGTGACCTCCAAGTGACCCCCGAGTGACCCTGTGACCTCTCTCTGACCCCCCCCCAGGCCGGAAGCAGGTTCCCCTGCAGGCTCTGGTGCGCAACCTGCGTTCCCTGTGTGCGGCCGGGCCCAGCCAGGCCTGTCTGCGCCGGGTGGAGCTGCGCCTCACCGACCCGGTAGGCATCACCCCTGCGACCGCCGGTCACCCCTCGGGCGGCCCCCTGGGGCCTAATTGGGAGGCCTGAGGGCTTAACGAGGCCTTAATTTAACGCAGGGAGCGATCGCCGGGTGCCGCCTCCCCCCCTCCCACTTCCTCCAGGCTCATAGGGCCCTGAGGGAGCCGGGTGAGTCCAGGCCCCGCCCACTCCCCCCCTCCCAGGCCCCGCCCACTCCCCCTCCCAAGCCCCGCCCACTCCCCCTCCTGGCCCCGCCCAACCCTCTCTCTCTCTCTCTCGCTTCTCCCTTCCCAGTTCAGGACCCTCGGAGACGGCGACGCAGGTACTGGGGGAACTGGGAGGGGTCTCTAGGGGGTCTCTGTGGGGGCTCTATGGGTCTCTACGGGTCCCATAGGTCTCTATTGGGTCCCATTGGTCTCTATTCGGTCCCATTGATTTCTATTGGGTCCCATTGGTTTCTATTGGGCTCCCATTAGTCTCTGTGGGTCCCATTGGTCTCTATTAGTCCCACTGGTCTCTATTGGTTCCCATTGGTCTCTATTGGGTCCCATTGGTCTCTATTGGGTCCCATTGGTCTCTATTGGGCCCCATTGGTTTCTATTGGGTCCCATTGGTCTCTATGGGTCCCATTGGTCTCTATGGGTCCCATTCGTCTCTATGGGTCCCATTCGTCTCTATTCGGTCCCATTGATTCCTATTGGGTCCCATTGGTTTCTATTGGGTCCCATTAGTCTCTGTGGGTCCCATTGGTCTCTATTAGTCCCACTGGTCTCTATTGGGTCACATTGGTCTCTATGGGTCCCATTGGTTTCTATTGTGTCCCATTGGTCTCTATGGGTCCCATTGGTCTCTATGGGTCCCATTGGTTTCTGTTGGGTCCCATTGATTCCTATTGGATCCCATTGGTTTCTATTGAGTCCCATTAGTCTCTGTGGGTCCCATTGGTCTCTATTAGTCCCATTGGTTTCTATTGGGGTCCATTGGTTTCTATTGGGTCCCATTGCCTTCTATTGGTTCCCATTGGTCTCTATGGGTCCCATTGGTTTCTATTGGGTCCCATTGATTCCTATTGGATCCCATTGGTTTCTATTGCGTCCCATTGGTTTCTATTGAGTCCCATTAGTCTCTGTGGGTCCCATTGGTCTCTATTAGTCCCACTGGTCTCTATTGGTTCCCATTGCTTTCTATGGTTCCCATTGCTTTCTATGGTTCCCATTGGTTTCTATGGTTCCCATTGGCTTCTATTGGTCCCATTGGTTTCTATGGGTCCCATTGGTTTCTATGGGTCCCATTGACTTCTATGGGTCCCATTGGCCTCTATGGGTCCCATTGGTCTCTATGGGTCCCATTGGTCTCTATTGGGTCCCATTGGTCTCTATTGGGTCCCATTGGTCTCTATTGGGTCCCATTGGTTTCTATGGGTCCCTGTGGGCTCTATGGGTCCCTATGGGTCCCTCTGACCCCCCTGTCCCCCCCAGCCCACCGGCTCCACCCCCCGGGCTCCTCCAGGCCCTCTCAGTAGCTGCTCTGGGGGCCGCTCGGCTCCAGCCGCCCCTGCCGGGAGTGACCCACGTGCTGCTGCGCCGTGGGGTGCAGGTACGGGGGAACTCGGGGGGTGCACTCCTGGGACTGGGGGGGTGCACTTACGGGGCTTGGGGAGCACTTCTGGGGCAAGGAAGGACTTCGGGGGCTCATATGGGGCTTCGGGGACACTTATGGGGCTGCTATGGGGTGTTTGGGGGTCACTCATGGGACAGAAGGAAGCACTTGGGGGGCTCGCGTGGGGCTTTTGGGGTCACTTATGGGGCAGGGAGGCCACATAGGGGTCACTTAGGGGGCAGGGAGAGCACTCAAAGTACTAGTTAGCACCTCAAGATGCCTCATTAAGACTAATTAGCGCTAATTGCAGGGGGGGGCGGGGCTGCTGGCCCTGCTCCTCGAGGCTCGGGCCGAGGCGGCTCCACTCAGGGTTTATGGGAGAGGTGATCCGGGGGGTCACGTGACTGCCCCACATGACCGGAAGTGCCTGCTGGAGGCGGCTCAGGAGCTGGAGGAGGCGCTAAAGGTAAATATATATATAGAGAGAGAGAGCGTCATGTGATCTAGGTGGTCACATGACATGGGACTGAGCGACGGGGGGCGGGGGGGGGGGGGGGGGGAAGGCAGAATCACATGACTCACAGAGTTTCTCCCTATTCCCTGTCAAGGAGGATCCCGATGAGGTCGACACCTCCCTCAGTGACGTCATCTGGGACCTGGTGGAAAGAGGAGAGGAGGTGGGGACCCACCCCAAGACCCCTCCATGTGACCCCCACACCCTCTATATGGGTCCCACACCCTTTTCCCCTCTCTCTGTGGGGGCTCTATGGGGCTCTATGGGGCTCTATGGGATCTCTATGGGGTCTATGGGTCTCTATGCGCTCTGTGGCTTCTTTGGTTCTCATTGGTCTCTATGGGTCCCATTGGTTTCTATGAGTCCCATTGGTTTCCATTGGGTCCCATTGGTTTCTATTGGTTCCCATTGATTCCTATTGGATCCCATTGGTTTCTATGTGTTCCATTGGTCTCTATTGGGTCCCATTGGTCTCTATTGGGTCCCATTGGTCTCTATTGGGTCCCATTGGCTTCTATTGGGTCCCATTGGCTTCTATTGGGTCCCATTGGTTTCCATTGGGTCCCATTCGTCTCTATTGGGTCCCATTGATTCCTATTGGATCCCATTGGTTTCTATGTGTTCCATTGGTCTCTATGGGTCCCATTAGCTTCTATTAGATCCCATTGGTCTCTGTTGGGTCCCATTGGCTTCTATTGTGTCCCATTGGTCTCTATGGGTCCCATTGGTCTCTATTGGGTCCCATTGGTCTCTATTGGGTCCCATTGGTCTCTATGGGTCCCATTGGTTTCTATTGAGTCCCATTGGTCTCTATGGGTCCCATTGGTTTCTATTGGTTCCCATTGGTCTCTATGGGTCCCATTGATTCCTATTGGATCCCATTGGTCTCTATGGATCCCACTGGTCTCTATGGATCCCATTGGTCTCTATGGGTCCCATTGGTTTCTATTGAGTCCCATTGGTCTCTATGGATCCTATTGGTCTCTATGTATCCCATTGATTCCTATTGGATCCCATTGGTTTCTATGGGTTCCCATTGTTCTCTATGGGTTCCCATTGTTCTCTATGGGTTCCCATTGGTTTCTATTGGGTCCCATTGGTTTCTATTGGGTCCCATTGGTTTCTATTAGGTCCCATTGGTTTCTATTGGGTCCCATTGGTCTCTATGGGTCCCACTGGTTCCTATTCAGTCCCATTGCTCTCTATGTATCCCATTGGTCTCTATGGGTCCCTGTGGCTCCCTATGGATTCTATATGTCCCCGTGGGTCCCTCTAGGTGCAGACCCTGGTGGTCCTGAGCCCTCAGCCGGAGCTTCCCGAGGCTCTGGAGGCTCTGACCTGTCTGCGGCGCCGCCAGCTCCGACCCTGTCGCTTCATCAACGTCACCCCCAGCCCCACGGCGTGAGTGTCCGACCCCTAAATGTCACCCCCAAACCCCCCCTATGTGACCCCCCCAGCCCCCTAAGTGTGGGTCCCTGCCCCACAGCGAGCAGTGGGACTCCCGCACTGACACCATGACGGTCGCCGGATTCAACGAGTCTGTGCTCAGGTAGGACCCAGAGCATCCCCTTATGCCCTTATATGGCCTTGGGGGGGACTCCCCCTATGCCCTTATATGGCCTTGGAGACCTCTCGTGCCCTTATATGGTCATTAAGCCCTTATACTTCTTCCCTATGTCCATATATGGACTTGAGAGTTTCCCCCTCATGCCCTTATATGGACATGAGGGGGGGGGGTCTCCCCACACCCTTATATGGACTGTACTGATCCCTCTTATGCCCATATATGGATATTAACCCTTTCAACCCCCCTCCCCAAGCCCCTCTATGGCCGTAAGTCCCTCCCTGATGCCCCTATATCGCCATTAACCCCTTCAACCCCACTCCCCTCACCCCTATATGGCCCTTAAACCCCTCCCTGATGCCCCTACATGCCCATTAACCCCTTCCCACCCAGGCTGGTGGCCCTGGGGGACGCCGGCCGCCTGGGGGCCGAGGTGGCCGCCTGCCCGGCTCGCTTCGGCCTGGGGCCGCCCCCCCCTCCCCCGCCCGAGCCGCCAGGACCTGCCGGGGCCCCTCCCCCGCCCCTGCCGGACAGGTGAGAGACCGGGATTAACTGGGATTAACTGGGATTAACTGGGATTTAAGGGTCTGGGAGGGGCCTAGGAGGGTCCTACAGCCCCATATATCTTAGCTGTAAGTGGGATTAAGTGAGATTAAAGTGGGATTAAATAGGATTATATGGGATTATGTGGAAGTTAAAGGCCTGGGAGGACCCCGGGGTGGGTGTGAGGGCTTTATATCCCTTAGGATTAAGTGGGATTAGGTAAAATTAAATGGGATTATATTAGGTTAAAAGGGGTTTAAAGACCTGGGAGGGTCTAGGGGGGGTGGGAGGGGCTTGTATCCCTGGGGATTAACTGGGACTAACCGGGATTACCCAGCGGGGGCCGCCTGGTGCGGCTCTTCATCTCGTCCTCGGTGCGGGACATGGCCGGCGAGCGAGCGGCGCTGGTGCGGGCGGCTCTGCCCCGGCTGAGGGCGCGGGGAGCCCCCCGGGGCTTGCGGCTGCAGGAGGTGGAGCTGAGGTGGGGGCTGAGGGGCCCCGACCTCCAGAGGTGGGTCGCTGTGGGGCTCTACGGGGGCTCTATGGGGTCTCTATGTATCTCTGTGGGGCCTCTATAGGTCTCTATGGGGTCTCTGTGTGGTCTCTATGGGGGCTCTATGGGTCTATCTGAGTCCCTTTGATCCCTATTGGTTCCATTGGTTTCTATTGGATCTCATTGGTCTCTATTGGTCCCATTAATTTCTATTGGTTCCCATTGGTTTCTATTGGGTCCCATTGGTCTCTATGGGTCCCATTGGTTCCTATTGGTTCCCTTTGGTGTCTATTGGGTCCCATTGGTTCCTATTGGATCCCATTGGTTTCTATTGGGTCCCATTGGTCTCTATGTTTCCCATTGGTCTCTATGGGTCCCATTGGTTTCTATTGGGTCCCATTGTTTTCTATTAGTTCCCATTGGTTTCTATTGGTTCCCATTGGTTTCTATTGGTTCCCATTGTTCTCTATGGGTCCCATTGGTCTCTATGAGTCCCATTGGTCTCTATGAGTCCTATTGGTCTCTATGGGTCCTATTGGTCTCTATGGGTCCCATTGGTTTCTATTGGGTCCCCATTGGTCTCTATGGGTCTCATTGGTCTCTATTGGGTCCCATTGCTCTCTATTGGTTCCCATTGCTCTCTATTGGTTCCCATTGCTCTCTATTGGTTCCCATTGGTCTCTATTGGTTCCCATTGGTCTCTATGGGTCCCATTGGTCTCTATGGGTCCCATTGGTCTCTATTGGTTCCCATTGGGCTCTGTGGGTCCCATTGGTCTCTGTGGTTCCCATTGGTTCCTATTGGGTCCCATTGGTTTCTGTTGGGTTCTATAGATTCCTATTGGGTCCCATTGGTCTCTATGGGTCCCATTGGTCTCTATGGGTCCCATTGGTCTCTATGGGTCCCATTGTTCTCTATGGATCCCATTGCTCCCTATAGGCTCCTATGTGCTCTATGCATCCCCTCTCTCCCCTCAGGCGCGTTGAGCTCTGCCTGGACGAGGTCGATCGCTCCGACATCCTCGTGGGGATCCTGGGCGAGCGCTACGGGACCCTGGCCCCTAACCCCCCTCCCCCGGTAAGCCACGCCCACTTCCCTTAAGCCCCACCCCCTCTTCATACCCTCAAGCCCTCCCTATGGGTCCTTATGGCCTTTGTGGGTCTCTGTGGGGTCTCTATGGATCTCTGTGGGGTCTCTATGGATCTCTATGGGGTCTCTATGGGTCCCTGCCCCACAGGGTCTGCCCCCCGACCGCTCGGTCACCGAGCTGGAGATCCGAAGCTTCTTGGGGCGCTGGAAAGAGGGGGACCCCCCGCTGCCCGCCCTCATCTACCTCCGGGACCCCCAGCTGCTCAGGTGGGGTAGCCCTATGGGGCTCTGTGGGCTCTATGGGCTCTATGGAGTCTCTATGGGGTCTCTATGGGTCTCTATGAGTCTCTATGGAGTCTCTATTGGGTCCCTATGGGGTCTCTTAAAGGCGAGTTAAGGCTAATTAAGCGCTAATTAATGACTCAGGGAGGTTCCCCCGCATCTCCTGGAGGATTTCGGGCCCGAGTCGCCCTCGGCCGCCGCGAAGCTCTCGGCACTCAAGGCCGAGCTGGGAGGTCACCCCGGCCTGGCCGCCCTCCGCAGGTAACCTGGGGATGGTTCTAGAATCTTCTAGATGGTTCTAGGAGGACCTAGAAGGTTCTAGTAGGTCCCTTCCTGCAGTTTCAGCTGCTCCTGGGGCGGCTCCGAGACCTGCGACCTGGGAGGCTTCGTGGACCGAGTGGTGGAGGATGTGTGGGAGCTGCTGGAGAAGAGATTCCTGCAGGTGGGACCGACGGATCTATGGGGTCTCTATGGGGTCTCTGTCGGTCTCTATGGGGTCTCTATGGGGTCTCTATGGGACTCTATAGAGTCTCTCCCATTGATTCCTATTGGATCCCATTAATTCCTATTGGATCCCATTGGTTTCTATTGGGTCCCACTGGTTTCTATTGGGTCCCACTGGTTTCTATTGGGTCCCATTGGTTTCTATGGGTCCCATTGGTTTCTATTGGGTCCCATTGGTTTCTATTGGGTCCCACTGGTTTCTATTGGGTCCCATTGGTTTCTATTGGGTCCCATTGGTTTCTATGGGTCCCATTGGTTTCTATTGGGTCCCATAGGTTTCTATTGGGTCCCATAGGTTTCTATTGGGTCCCATTGCTTTCTATGGGTCCCATTGGTTTCTATTGGGTCCCATTGGTCTCTATGGGTCCCATTGGTTTCTATTGGGTCCCATTGATTCCTATTAGTTCCCATTGTTTTCTATGGTTCCCATTGTTTTCTATGGTTCCCATTGTTTTCTATGGTTCCCATTGGTTTCTATGGGTCCCATTGGTTCCTATTGGTTCCCATTGGTCTCTATGGCTCCCATTGGTCTCTATGGGTCCCATTGGTCTCTATGGGTCCCATTGGTCTCTATGGGTCCCATTGGTCTCTATAGATCCCATTGATTCTTATTGGATCCCATTGATCCCTATGGGTCCCCATTGATCCCTATGGGTCCCTATGGGCTCTCTGGGTCCCTGTGGCCTCTATAGATCCCTGTGTGACCCCTCCCCTCTCTCTCCCCTCCCTGCCTCCCCAGGGCCCTCCCCCCTCCCTCCAGGCCTCCTTCCTGGCCTCCCAGCGCGGCTGCTTGGTGGCCCGTTCCCGCCTCCTGGTGGCCACCCTGGAGGCCCTTCGCAGCCGCCGCCACCCCCGCCTGCTGGTCACCGGCCCCACGGGCTGCGGCCGCACCGTCTTCATGGTGGGATTAGGGGCACCTGTCGAGGGATTAGGGGCTTCTATGGTGGGATTATGGGCCTCTATGGGAGGTTTATGGGTCTCTATGGGGGGTTTATGGGTCTCTATGGGGGTTTTATTGGTCTCTGTTGGGGGTTTATGGGTTTCCTTTGTGGGTTTATGGGTCTCTATGGTTGGATTATGGGTCTCTGTGGTTGGATTATGGGTCTCTATGGTTGGATTATGAGTCTCTATGGTTGGATTATGAGTCCCTAGGGTGGGATTACGTGTGCCTAGGGTGGGATTATGACCATATATGGTTATCTAGGATGGGATTATATGCTTCTAGGTTGGGGTTATGGCCCTATAGAGTGGGATTATGGCCCTGTAGGGTGGGATTATGGCCCTGTAGGGTGGGATTATGACCATATATGGTCATCTAGGGTGGGATTATGACCATATACAGTGGGACTACGACCTCCTGTGTCATCCCCTCCCCTCCCAGGCGGCTCTAGTGGGATCCCTCCAGTCCCCCCCTCCTCCCCCGCCAACTCCCTCTCCCAAGAAGCCCCGCCCCCTCCACCCCCAGCCCCCCCGCCGCCCCCCGGCCGCCATCTTCCACCTGGCGGGGGCGGGGCCGCAGGAGAGCGACGTGCGGGTGGCCTTGGCCCACCTGATCCGGCAGCTGCGGCGCCTGCGGGGGGCGGAGCCTGGCGACCTACCTCCCACCTACAGGTGAATCACATGACCCCCCCACTCCCCCCAGGGTCACATGACCCCCGTGTGACCCTACCATGTGACCTTGCAGGGAGCTGCGGGGACTCTTCTGGAAGCTTCTGTCCACCCCGGGGCGGCGCTTGGTCCTCCTGGTGGACGACGCCGACCGGCTGCACGAGGGGGGGACCCCCCGGCCGCACTGGCTGCCCCCCAACCTGCCCCAGGTGAACTGGGAGGGACTGGGAGAGGACTGAGGGGGATTTGGAGGGACTGGGAGGGGTTGGGTGGGGATTAGGGGGGACTGGGAGGGGCTGGGAGGGGACTGGGGGGACCTGGGAGGGAATGGGGGGCTGGCATTGATTGCCTGGAGGAGGCATGTTTTAATAGGATGGGCGTGGCTTGATGGGAGGGGGCGTGGCTTCACTCCCCATAGAGTCCAATGGAGGGGGCGTGGCTTCAGCTCCCATAGACTTTAATGGAGGAGACTTGGCTTCACTCTCCATAGACTTTACTGGAGGGGGCGTGGTCTTACTCTCCATAGACTCCAATGGAGGGGGCGTGGCTTCAGCCCCCATAGACTTTAATGGAGAGAGTGTGGCCTCAGCTCCCTTAGACTTTAATGGAGGACACATGGTTTAACCTCCCATAGACTTTAATGGAGGGGGCGTGGCCTCACTCTCCATAGACTTTAATGGAGGGGGCGTGGCCTTACTCTCCATAGACTTTAATGGAGGGGGCGTGGCCTCACTCTCCATAGACTCCAATGGAGGGGGCGTGGCTTCAGCTCCCATAGACTTTAATGGAGAGAGTGTGACTTCAGCTCCCGTAGACTTTAATGGAGGGAATATGGGTTAAACTCCCATAGACTTTAATGGAGGGAAAATGGCTTAAGCTCCCATAGAATCCAATGGAGGGGGCGTGGCCTCACTCTCTATAGACTTTAATGGAGGGGGCGTGGCTTCAGCCACTATTTACTTTAATGGAGGGGGCGTGGCCTCACTCTCCATAGACTTTAATGGAGAGAGTGTGGCCTCAACTCCCATAGACTCCAATGGAGGGGGCGTGGCTTCAGCCCCCATAGACTTTAATGGAGAAAGTGCAACTTCAGCCCCCATAGACTTTAATGGAGGGGGTGTGGCCTCAGCTCCCATAGACTCCAATGGAGGGGGCGTGGCTTCAGCCCCCATAGACTTTAATGGAGAAAGTGCAACTTCAGCCCCCATAGACTTTAATGAGGGGGTGTGGCTTCAGCTCCCATAGACTCCAATGGAGGGAACGTGGCTTCAGCTCCCATAGACTTTAATGGAGGGGGCGTGGCTTCATCCCCCATAGACTTTAATGGAGGAGACTTGGCTTCACTCTCCATAGACTTTAATGGAGGGGGCGTGGCTTCAGCTCCCATAGACTCCAATGGAGGGGATGTAGCTTCACTCCCCATAGACTCAGAGGGAGAGAAGGAGGCTTAAGCTCCCATAGACACTATTGGAGGGGGCGTGGCCTGACTCCCCATAGACTCCAATGGAGGGGGCGTGGCCTCACTCCCCATACAGTCAATGGAGGGGACGTGGCCTCACTCTACATATACTCCAATAGAAGGGGTGTGGCCTCACTCCCATTGACTCCAATGAGAGTGGTTGTCTCGCTGCCTAATATGGCACTTATTGGGCGTGGCTCTCACTGACCACGCCCCCTTTCACCCCTTACAGCATGTGACCGCGGTTCTCAGCGCCCGCCAACCCCCTCCCGGGTGGGAGGGGGCCGAGAGGCTGGAGCTGGGGCCCCTCCCCCCGCCGGACCGGCGGCTGCTGGTGAGGGCGGAGCTGCAGCGGGAGGGGCGGAGCCTGGAGGCAGAGCAGGTCAGTATGGGACCCCAAACCCCTCTATATGGGTCCCAGCCCCTCTGTGTGGGTCCCAGCCCCCCAAGTGTGGGTCTCTCCCCACAGATGCGGCAGATCCTGGCCAAGGTGGGGGCGCGGCAGCCCCTGTACCTCAAGCTGCTGCTGGCCGAGCTGCGCGGCTTCGCCCGCCATGAGGATGTAAGGGCCCTATGGGGCAGCTGGGGCTCTCTATGGGGTCTCTATGTGTCTCTATGGGGCTCTATGGAGTCTCTCCCATTGATTCCTATTGGATCCCATTGGTTTCTATTGGGTCCCATTGGTTTCTATTGGTCCCATTGTTTTCTTTTGATCCCATTGGTTTCTATTGGGTCCCATTGGTTTCTATTAGTCCCATTGGTTTCTATTGGGTCCCATTGGTGCCTATTGGGTCCCATTGGTTCCTATTGGGTCCCATTGGATTCTATGGGTCCCATTGGTTTCTATTGGTCCCATTGGTTTCTATTGGTCCCATTGGTTTCTATTGGTCCCCATTGGTTTCTATTAGTCCCATTGGTTCCTATTTGGTCCCATTGGTTTCTATGGGTCCCATTGGTTTCTATGGGTCCCATTGGTTTCTATGGGTCCCATTGGTTTCTATGGGTCCCATTGGTTTCTATGGGTCCCATTGGTTTCTATTAGTCCCATTGGTTTCTATTGGGTTCGCTTGGTTTCTATTGGTTCCCATTGGTCTCTATTGGTTCCCATTGATTCCTATGGGTCCCATTGGTTTCTATTGGGTCCCTCTGGATCCCTATGGGCTCTATAGGTCCCTGTGCCCCCCAGGTGGGCTCCCTAGTGGCCTCGGCCCCGCCCTCCCTCTCCGGCCTCCTCTCCCGCGTCCTCCAGCGGCTGCAGCTCCGACACGGCTCCGCCCTCGGCCTCGTCCTGGGGGCCCTCGACGCCGCCCCCCACGGTCAGTAGTCTCCCCACACCCTCCTCTTTTGGGGAGAAAACACCTTTAATGACTAAAATTAACCTTTTCCTAATTTACCTTCTATGGCAAAAATTGCCTTATATGGTCATTTTTCCTTATAAGGTTGTTTTTGCCTTATATGGTCATTTTAACCTTATATGGTCATTTTAACCTTATATGGTCATTTTTACCTTATATGGTCATTTTTACCTTATATGGCCACAGGGCTGCGGGAGGGCCACCTGGTGGCCATGATGGAAGAGGAGGGGGATGGTGCCGGTTGGGAGCTGCTACGGGACCTGCGCTGGTGAGACCCTCCCAGTCCCTCCCAGTCCCCTCCCAGTCCCCTCCCAGTCCATCCCAGTCGATCCCAGTTACCCCTCCCAACAGGTTACTGGAGGCTCTGGGCTCCCCACTTCAGCTCCGCCTGGTTCCTGCCCTCCGAGCCGCCTGCCAGAGGCTCCGCCCCCCCGGCCCCGCCCCTCTGCCCTTATATGGGCATCGAGCCTTATATGGGCAGCGGGGAGGGGAAGGGTGGGAGGAGTGGAAGAGGAGGGGGAGGAGGGAGCTGGCAGGTGAGGGACTGGGTGATACTGGGAGGGGGCTGGGAGGGGATTGGGTGATACTGGGATATACTGGGAGGGACTGGGAGGGGATTGGGTAATACTGAGATATACTGGGAGGGACTGGGAAGGGGCTGGGAGGGGATTGGGTGATACTGGGATATAGTGGGAGGGGACTGGGAGGGCCCAGGGGTGTGTCATGTCTCTACTGGTTTATACTGATTTGTACTGGTGCAGCCGCCATGCTGCGCGAGGCCGACCCCAGTGGGGACAGGGAGTTCGCCGGGGCCGACCCAGAGACCCTGCGGGGCCTCCCCGAGCTACTGGTGAGACTGGGAGGCACTGGGAGGGGCTGGGGCTCTGGGTCCCTATTGATCCCTATTGGTTCCATTGGGTCCCATTGGTTTCTATGGGTCCCATTGGTTTTTATTGAGTCCCATTGGTTTCTATAGGTCCCATTGATTTCTATGGGTCCCATTGGTTTCTATTGGTCCCATTGATTCCTATTGGTCCCATTGATTCCTATTGGGTCCCATTGGTTTCTCTTGGTCCCATTGATTCCTATTGGGTCCCATTGGTCTCTATGGGTCCCATTGGTCTCTATGGGTCCCATTGGTCTCTATGGGTCCCATTGGTTCCTATTGGGTCCCATTGGTTCCTATTGGGTCCCATTGGTCTCTATGGGTCCTATTGGTTTCTATGGGTCCCATTGATTCCTATTGTCTCCCATTGATCTCTATTGCTCCCCATTGGTTTCTATTGGTCCTGTGGGTCACCCCATGGCTCTCTTCCCCCCTTCCAGTCTCAATCGGGGCTGTGGTCGCAGCTCTGGGCTCTGTTCTGCTCCCCTGGCTTCCTCCGGGCCCTCCTGACCCACGGACACTTGGGGGTCCTGACCCACAGCGTGGGGCGGCTGCGTGAGTTGGACCTACAGCCTCTATGGGGCCTCTATGGGTCTCTATGGGGCCTCTATGGAGTCTCTATGGGGTCTCTTTGGGGTCTCTATGGGTTCCCTATGGGTCGCTATGGGTCTCTCTGCCCCACAGGTGAGGCCCAGCGCCGTGGGGCCGTGGTCGCCGTGGGGCTGGACGCCCTGGGAGCCGTGGTGGACGCACTTGTGGGGCTGGCGGAGGAGGAACCCGCCGTGGGGCAGGAGCCCCTCATCGCTCTGGGTCAGGAGGAGGCCCTTGCGTGGCAGGACAAGGCCGCTATGGGGCGCTGGGCCCTGGCCGTGGGGCTGGCGCAGGAGGTGGCCAACGCCGCCCCCTCCTGCCCCCTCCTGCCCCACATCGAGCGCCTCCTGCCCCACGGCGACCACCGGCTCCTGCGCTGCCCCCGACCTCCCCCGGACACCAGGTTCCCCCCCAGGTAGGTTCTGACCCATAGATGTGGGTCTCTATGGGGTCTCTGTGGGGTCTCTGTTGGTCTCTGTGGAGTCTCTATGGGGTCTCTGTGGGTCTCTATAGGTCTCTATGGGTTCTCTATTGATCTCTATGGGGTCTCTATTGGTGTCTATTGGTCTCTATGGGGTTTCTCTGGGGTCTCTGTTGGTCTCTATTGAGTCTCTATGGGGTCTCTATGGTTCCCTATGGGGTCTCTATTGGTCTCTATGGGGTCTCTATTGGTCTCTATGGGGTCTCTATTGGTCTCTATAGGGTCTCTATTGGTCTCCATGGGTCTCTATGGGGTCTCTATTGGTCTCTAAGGGGTCTCTATGTGTCTCTATGGGGTCTCTATAGGGTCTCTATTGGTCTCTATGGGTCTCTATGAGTCTGTCTGTGTCTCTATGGGGTCACTATGGGTCTCTATGGGTCTCTATGGAGTCTCTACGGTCTCTCTATGGGTCTCTGTGGGGTCTCTATTGGTCCCTATGTGTCTCTATGGGTCCCTATGGGGTCTCTATTGGTCTCTATGGGGTCTCTATGAGTCTCTCTGTGTCTCTATGGGTCTCTATGGGGTCTCTATGGTTCTCTATGGGGTCTTTATTGGTCTCTATGGGGTCTCTATGAGTCTCTGTGGGGTCCGTATGGGTCTCTATGGAGTCTCTATTGGTCTCTATGGGGTCCCTATGGGGTCTCTATTGGTCTCTATGAGGTCGCTATGTTTCTCTATGGAGTCTCTATGAGTCTCTATTCATCTCTATGGGCTCTCTATGACCTCAGTGCTCACCCCATTCCCGCCCCCCCCTTATTGCCTCCATGCAACCGCATTTCCATCCCCCCGACCCTGAACTTCGGTTCCGCCTCCCTTTGGTTCCCTCATGGGTCTCTGTGGGGTCTCTATGGATCTCTATGTGTCTCTATGTGTCTCTATGGGGTCTCTATGGGTCCCACCCCCTATATGTGGGTCCCACCCCCTGTATGTGGGTCCCACCCCCATGTGTGGGTCCCTGCCCCCTAAGTGTGGGTCGCAGCCGGCGCGTGGCCGGGGGTCGCGGCTCGGTTCTCGCCCTCAGCCCCTGCGGAACTTATGGGGCGACGGGGGGAGAAGGGGGAACCCTCACCTGGAGCCACCTGGAGAGCGGAGAGGTAACTGGGAGGGGACTGGGAGGAACTGGGAGGGGATTGGGAGGGACTGGGAGTGAACTGAGAGTGAACTGGGTGATACTGGGAAGGGACTGGGTGATACTTGGAGGGACTGGGAAGGGACTGGGTAACACTGGGATATGCTGGGAGTGACTGGGAGGCCGTTCTATGTCTTTATACTTGTCTATACTCATCTTTACTGGTTCATACTGGTTCATACTGGTTTATTCTGGTCCCAGGTGGTGCAGGAGATCCAGGCCACCTGCGGCAGCGTCCGAGCCGTGGTTGCCCTCAGCTCCGAACTGGTGGCACTGGGAGGAGCTGGGGGGGAACTGGAGCTGTGGAGCATCCCCGAGGGCAAGCGGTACTGGGACCTACTGGGATATACTGGGAGGGGAGTAGGAGGGGATTGGGAGGGGATTGGAGGGGAGTGGGAGGGGATTGGAGGGGATTGGGAGGGACTGGGAGGGGATTGGGGGGGACTGGGAGCACTGGTGGGGGCCCCTAGGGCTCTGTACTGGTTGTAACTGGTCTTTACTGGTCCATACTGGTCAGGCTGTGGTCGGTCCTCGCCCACCGAGGCCCCATCAGCGCCCTCAGCCCCCACCCAGGGGGCGTGGCCTCGGCGGCTCTCGATGGCGTCATCAAGGTATAGAGTGGGAGTCTATGGGAGGGGGGCGTGGCCTGAGTATAATGGGAGTCTATGGGAGGGGGCGTGGCCTCAGTATAATGGGAGTCTATGGAGGGGGCGTGGCCTCAGTATAATGGGAGTCTATGGAGGGGCTTGAGTATAATGGGAGTCTATGGAGGGGCCTGAGTATAATGGGAGTCTATGGAGGGGTTTGAATATAATGGAACTCTATGGAGGGGGCGTGGCTTCAGTATAATAGGAGTCTATGGAGGGGGTGTGGCCTCAGTATAATGGGAGTCTATGGAGGGGCTTGAGTATAATGGGAGTCTATGGGGCTTGAGTATAATGGGAGTCTATGGAGGGGCTTGAGTATAATGGGAGTCTATGGAGTGGGCGTGGCCTCAGTATAATGGTAGTCTATGGGAGGGGGCGTGGCTTGAGTATAATGGGACTCTATGGAGGGGGCGTGGCTTGCATTGGACTGATAGCTCCTCCCCCCTCCAGGTGTGGACGCTGGTGGGCGGGGCTCCCGCTGGGGGCGTGGCCTTGGGGGCCCCCCTCACCTGCCTGGCCCTGCACCCTGGAGGGGCGTGGCTGGCCGTGGGGGGGTGGGCGGGGCTTCTGATGGTGCTGCCCCTGGACCGGCCTGGGGAGCCTGTGGTGAGTACTGGGAGGGACTGGGTGGGTCCCGCTGGTCTCTATTGGTCCCATTGGTTTCTATGGGTCCCATTGGTCTCTATTGGTCCCATTGGTCTCTATGGGTCCCATTGGTTTCTATGGGTCCCATTGGTCTCTATGGGTCCTATTGGTCTCTATGGTTCCCATTGGGTTCTATGGGTCCCATTGGTCTCTATGGTTCCCATTGCTTTCTATTGGGTCCCATTGGTTTCTATTGAGTCCCATTGATTTCTATGGGTCCCGTTGGTTTGTATTGGGTCCCATTGGTTCCTATTGGGTCCCATTGGTCTCTATGATTCCCATTGGTTCCTATTGGGTCCCATTGGTCTCTATGGGTCCCATTGGTTTCTATTGGGTTCCAATGGTATCTATGGGTCATATTGGTTTCTATTGGGTCCCATTGGTTTCTATGGATCCCATTGGTTTCTATGGATCCCATTGATTCCTATTGAGTCCCATTGGCTTCTATTGGGTCCCATTGGCTTCTATTGGGTCCCATTGGCTTCTATTGGGTCCCATTGGTTCCTATTGGGTCTCATTGGTCTCTATGGGTCCCATTGGTCTTTATTGGTCCCATTGGTCTCTATGGGTCTCATACTGGTCCATACTGGTTTATACTGGTTTCTCTTTCACCTACAGGCTCTGGGACAACGCGGGGCAGGCGCCTCCACCTGGTCTCTGGCCTGGGGCGGGGCTGAGGGGGCGGAGCTCCTGGCAGCAGGTGTAGCCTCAGGACCCGGAGGGGGCGGCGCAGCCGTGCGTCTGTGGGCGTGGCCTAGTGGCCTCCCCCTCGCCCGCCTCCCCCTCCCACCCGGGTCCTCCCCCCACGTCCCCCCCCGATCTCTGGCCTTCGCGCCCCCCAGCCTCCCCGGGGGACCCCGACACCGGCCTTGGCTGCTGGGGGCGGGGCCAGGGCCACGGGTGAGTGTCCTATAGGGGATTATGGGGGTCACTATGGGTCTATATGGCCCTATAGGATAACCCCTCATTCCCTTTCCTTCCCCCCACCAGGTGCTGATGTGGCCGGGGGGGCTGGGTAGGCTACGAGCCACCTTAAGCCCCGCCCCCTCCATTGGAGTCAATGGGGAGTCAAGCCACGCCCCCTCCATTGGAGTCAATGGGACCTCAAGCCACTCTCCTTCCATTGGAGTCAATGGGGAGTCAAGCCACGCCCCCTCCATTGGAGTCAATGGGACCTCAAGCCGCTCTCCTTCCATTGGAGTCAATGAGACCTCAAGCCACGCCCCCTCGCCCTCAGGCCCCGCCCTCTGTGCCGCCTTCGATGCCTCGGGCTCCCAGCTGGCCGTGGGGCACTGGGGGGGGACCGTGTGGGTGCACCGGGTGCCCTGGGGTGAGTGCACCAGTAGGGACCAGTAGGGACCAGTAAGGAGCATTAACCCACCACCAACCCCTCCTAGTGCAGCCCAAGCCCCTCCCAGTCCCTCCCAGTGCACCTCAAGCCCCTCCCACTCCCTCCCCTCACATCCCTCCCTTCCCCTCTGCCCCATATAAGGCGATACCCATATAAAGTGATAAGGGGGCGTGGCCTCCCCTTCTTCTTTAACCCCTTCCTCTCTCTCCCTCCTCTCACAGGCTCCGCCCCCGTGGCCCTTCCCGCCGCCCCGTGTCACGTGACCAGCCTGGCCTGGGCGGGGCCCGAGGTGCTGGCGGGGGGCGGAGCCTCGGGGGAGCTCTACCTGTGGGCGTGGCCTCCTCCTCCTGACCTCCCCCTCCCCCGCGAGCTGCCGCTGGGCAGGGGAGGGGTGAAGGCGGTGGAGGGGGCGGCCGGGAGCGTGGTGGTTTTAACTGGTGAGACTGGGAAGGGGCTGGGAGGGGCTTGGAGGGGAGTGGGAGGGGCTTGGAGGGGAGTGGGAGGGGCTTGAGGGGGACTGGGAAGGGCTGGGAGGGTCCCATTGGGGTTTATTGGGTCCCATTGGTTTCTATCGGGTCTCATTGGTTTCTATTGGTCTCATTGGTCTCTATGTGTTCCATTGGTCTCTATGGGTCCCATTGGTCTCTATGGGCCCCATTGGTTTCTATTGGGTTCCATTAGTTTCTATGTGTCCCATTGGTTTCTATTGGTTTCCATTGGCCTTTATGGGTCCCATTGGTTTCTATTGGCTCCATTGGTCTCTATGTGTCCCATTGGTCTCTATGGGTCCCATTGGTTTCTATTGGGTCCCATTGGTCTCTATGGGTCCCATTGGATACTATTGGGTCCCATTGGTCTCTATGGGTCCCATTGGTCTCTATTGGGTCCCATTGGCTTCTATGAGTCCCATTGGTTTCTATTGGGTCCCATTGGTTACTATTGGGTCCCATTGGTTTCTATGGATCCCATTGGCTTCTATTGGGTCCTATTGGCTTCTATGGGTCCCATATGTTTCTATGGTTCCCATTGGTTTCTATTGGTTCCCATTGGTTTCTATTGGTTCCCATTGGTTTCTATTGGTTCCCATTGTTCTCTATGTGTCCCATTGGTCTCTTTGGGTCCCTTTGGTTTCTATTGGGTCCCATTGGTTTCTGTTGGATCCCATTGGTTTCTATGGGTCCATTGATCTCTATGTGTCCCATTCCTTCCTGGTTTACAGAGGATGGTTCCGTGGGTCTGCTGGAGCTGTCGGGCCTGGCCATGGGGCAGCCCCCAAGGTGGCTGCAGCCCCACCAGGGCCCCACGGAATGTGTGGGGCTGAGCCCCACGGCGAGGGTGCTGGCGACCGCTGGGGCCGACCGGGTATGTGGGGCTGGGTGTGTGGGGCTGGATCTGGTTCTGTGGGGCAGGAGCTCTAGTGCTGGGTCTATGGATCTGGATCTATGGGATTGTGGGTGGACCTATGGGGCTGAGTGGGATCTATGGAGCTGGATCTATGGGTTGGGATCTATGGGACGGTAACTGTGGGTCAGGGTCTGTGGGTCTGGGTTTTGTTCTATGGGGACAGAATCTATGGGTCACGGTGGGATCTGTGGGTCTTAATCTGGTTCTGTGGGGCAGGGCTGGATCTGTATGGTAGCATCTATGGGGCAGGAGCTATAGTGCTGTGTCTATGGGTCTGGATCTATGGGTCTGGATCTATGGGGTTGAGTGGGATCTATGGTGCTGAGGCTGTTTCTATGGGGCAGGCGCTGGCCGTGTGGGACGTGGGCGCCGCCGTGGGGCTGAGACGCCGCTGGCCAGAGGCCCATAGTGAGGGAGTCAGCGCCGTGGGGTGGGCCGGGGCCCTGCTGGTGAGTCTGGGGGGCGGCTATGGGGCAGCTGGGGGTCTCTGTGGGCTCTATGGGGGCTCTATGGGTCTCTATGTGTCCCATTGGTCTCTATGGGTCCCATTGGTCTCTATGGGTCCCATTGGTCTCTATGGGTCCCATTGGTCTCTATGGTTTCCATTGGTTTCTATGGGTCCCATTGGTTTCTATGGGTCCCATTGGTTTCTATGGGTCCCATTGGTCTCTATTAGTCCCATTGATTTCTATTGGGTCCCATTGGTCTCTATGGGTCCCATTGGTCTCTATGGGTCCCATTGGTCTCTATGGGTCCCATTGGTCTCTATCGGTCCCATTGATTTCTATTGGGTCCCATTGGTTTCTATTGTCTCCCATTGGTCTCTATGGGTCCCATTGGGTTGTATTGGGTCCCATTGGTCTCTGTGGGTCCCATTGGTTTCTATTGGGTCCCATTGGTTTCTATGGTTCCCATTGGTCTCTATGGGTCCCATTGGTTTCTATTGGTTCCCATTGGTCTTTATGGGTCCTATTGGTTTCTATTGATTCCCATTGTTCTCTATGGGTCCCATTGGTCTCTATGGGTCCCATTGATTCCCATTGGATCCCATTGATCCCTCTGGTTCCCCATATGCTCTCTGTCCCCCTCCAGGTGTCGGGGGGCTGCGGAGGCTCCGTGTGCCTGTGGGACCCCGAGTCAGGGCAGCGACTGCAGTGCCTGCAGAGCCCAGGGGGAGCGGCCACTGCGCTGGGGGGGGACGTGAGTGAGGGGGAACCGCAATTGGGTTCCTCAAGCCACGCCCCCTCCATAGACTCCCATTATCCTCAAGCCCCCTCCATAGACTCCCATTATACTCAGGCCACGCCCCCTCCCATAGACTCCCATTCTACTGAGGCCACGCCCCCTCCATAGACTCCCATTATCCTCAAGCCTCCTCCATAGACTCCCATTATATACAAGCCCCTCCATAGACTCCCATTATACTCAAGCCTCCTCCATAGACTCCCATTATATACAAGTCCCTCCATAGATTCCCATTATACTTAGGCCACGCCCCCTCCATAGACTCCCATTGTACTGAAGCTACGCCCCCTCCCATAGACTTCCATTATACTGAGGCCACGCCCCCTCCATAGACTCCCATTATACTCAAGCCCCTCCATAGACTCCCATTATACTCAAACCTCCTCCATAGACTCCCATTATACTTAGGCCACGCCCCCTCCCATAGACTCCCATTATACTCAAGCCACGCCCCCTCCCATAGACTCTCATTCTATTATTCCTGCAGGGGCGGCGGCTGCTGTCAGTGTCACATGACGGCTCCGTCTCCGCCTGGGAGGGGGCGGAGCTTGTGAGTCACGTGGGGGGGCGGGGCCCCACCCGAGGCGCCATCCCCCCTCCTGGTGAGGCTCATTGATGCTTAATTAGAGCTTACAGTGGCTCTCAATTGCCTTAATTAACATTAATTAAGCAACATCATGTGCTTATGAGTGCCCTGTAGTCAAAATTGATGCTAATTAACGCTAATCACCCCTAATTAATGCTAATTTAGAGCTTATCGACACCTTGTGGTGCTGGTCAATTAGCGCCTTTGCATGCTCCTTAGTGATAACTTGTCCTAATTAGTGTTTTCACGGTGTTCATTAGCCTTAATTAGCGCTAACGAACCCTAATTAACGTTTATTCATTAGGGCGTCGCCAACCGCTCGTGGCCGTGGTCGGACCTGACGAACTCACCCGCCTGTGGGAGCCTCTCAAGGTTAATTAGGGGGTTAATGAAGGGTTAATTAAGGGCAATTGCTGCCCAGGAGCATTAAGTAAGGGGTTAATTATCGAGCTATTATACAGTAATTGGTGTTATAAGCTCTTATTTGGGGGTTACTGTTCTCTATTAGTGGCTAATTAGCTCTAATTACCCCTTCCAGGAGCCCCTCCCCACCGCCCTCTGCAGCCTGGGGGGGGCGGAGGCCGTGGGGGTGGCCGTTGGCCACGCCCCTTCTGGCTCAGGCCACGCCCCCTCCATAGAAGACAACGGGATCTCAAGCCACGCCCCTTCAAGCGAAGACGATAGGGACTCAGGCCACGCCCCCTCCATTAAAGTCTATGGGGGTTCAGGCCACGCCCCTTCCATTAAAGTCTATGGGGACTCAGGCCACGCCCCCTCCAGCCCCGTGGTGGTGGTGGCAGCGGCTGATGGGACCGTGAGGGTGATCGACCTGCCCCCTCCTGGTGAGTACTGGGAAGGACTGGGAGGGACTGGGAGGGAGTTGGAAGGTCCCATTGATCTCTATGGGTCCCATTGGTTTCCATTGGGTCCTATTGATTCCTATTGGTTCCCATTGGTTTCTATGGGTCCCATTGGTTTCTATTGGGTCCCATTGGTTTCTATTGGGTCTCATTGGTTTCTATTGGGTCTCATTGGTTTCTATTGGTTCCCATTGGTTCCTATTGGGTCCCATTGGTCTCTATGGGTCCCATTGGTCTCTATGGGTCCCATTGGTTTCTATTGGGTCCCATTATTCCCTATGGGTCCCATTGGTTTCTATTGGGTCCCATTGGTCTCTATGGGTCTCATTGGTTTCTATTGGGTCCCATTATTCCCTATGGGTCCCATTGGTCTCTATGGGTCCCATTGATTTCTATTGGCTCCCACTGGTTTCTATGGTTCCCACTGTGGGGACTGGGATATACTGGGAGCTCTAACCCCCCCCACTTCTCTCTCTCTCTCCCCTCAGAGTCCCCTCCCCCTCCAGATGATGGCGCTTGGGGTCGTGGCCGCGTGACGTCACTGGCCTGGAGCCCCTCGGGGAGTCATGTGGTGTCCGGGGGGGCCGGGGGAGCCCTCAGCCTGTGGGGGGAGGCGGGGCTGGAGGCGGAGGCTAAGGTAGGTCACATGATTGGGAGGGCAGGAGGGAAGGGGAGAGTTGGGGGTTATGGGGGAGGTGGGGCCTGAGTGGGATCTATGGGGCTGGATCTATGGGGCTGGAGGTATTGGGCTGAGTGGGATCTATGGGGCTGGATGTATGGAGGTGGATCTATTGGGGTGAGTGGGATCTATGGGGCTGGATCTATTGGGCTGAGTGGGATCTATGGGGCTGATTGGGATCTATGGGGATGGATCTATGGGGCTGAGTGGCATCTATGGGGCTGGATCTCTTCCCCCTTCCCAGGTGGCTTCTCCCCCCATCTCGGCTCTGCTCTTCCGGAGTCCCCACGAGATCCTGGTGGCTGCTGGCAGGCGCTTGGAACTATGGGAGCTGCGGGGGGGCAGGTGAATCCTGACCCACAAGTTGGGGGGGCTGACTCCTAGATGGGGGTTCAAACCCCATAAGTGCAGGTCACATCCCCTTTGTATGACTCCCATTGGTTTCTATTGATCTCCATTGGTCTCTTTAGGTCACATTGGTCTCTATGGGTTCCATTGGTTTCTATTGATCCCGTTGGTCTCTATTGGGTCCCATTGGTTTCTATTGATCCCATTGGTTTCTATTGATCCCATTGGTTTCTATTGATCCCATTGGTTTCTATGGTTCCCATTGATTTCAATGGGCCCCATTGGTTTCTATTGAGTCCCATTGGTCTCTATGGGTGGCATTGGTCTCTATGGGTTCCATTGGTTTCTATTGATCCCATTGGTTTCTATTGGTCTCATTGGTCTCGATAAGTCCCATTGGTTTCTATGGTTCCCATTGGTTTCTATTGTGTCCCATTGGTTTCTATTGTGTCCCATTGGTTTCTATTGAGTCCCATTGATTCCTATTGAGTCCCTTTGGTTTCTATTGGGTCCCATTGGTTTCTATTGGTTCCTATGGGTCCCTTTGGTTTCTATTGAGTCCCATTGGTTTCTATGAGTCCCATTGGTCTCTATTGAGTCCCATTGGTCTCTATTGAGTCCCATTGGTCTCTATTGGGTCCCATTGGTTTCTATTGGGTCCCATTGGTCTCTATTGGGTCCCATTGGTCTCTGTTGGGTTCCATTGGTTTCTATTGATCCCATTGGTCTCTATTGGGTCCCATTGGTTTCTATTGATCCCATTGGTTTCTATTGGTCCCATTGGTTTCTATGGTTCCCATTGATTTCAATGGGTCCCATTGGTTTCTATTGGGTCCTATTGGTTTCTATGGGTCCCATTGGCTTCTGTTGGATCCCATTGGTCTCTATGGTTCCCATTGGTTTCTATTGTGTCTCATTGGTTTCTATGGGTCCCATTGGTCTCTATGGGTCCCATTGGTTTCTATTGGGTCCCATTGGTTTCTATGGTTCCCATTGATTTCAATGGGTCCCATTGGTTTCTATTGGTTCCTATGGGTCCCTTTGGTTTCTATTGAGTCCCATTGGTTTCTATGAGTCCCATTGATTCCTATTGAGTCCCATTGGTCTCTATTGGGTCCCATTGGTTTCTATGGGCTCCCAGCCCCATAAGTGTGGGTCCAGCCCCCCATACATTGTGCCTGACCCCGTTTCCCCCCAGGCTGCTCCCCATGGGCGCTCTAGGGCAGCTGCCCCACCCCGTTCTCCAGGCCCTTCTCCCCACGGCTGCCCCACATCTCGCCCCAAGCCCTGAACCCCCAGTCCTGCTGCTGACGGCGAAGGGGCAGCTCTGGGGGCTCTGGGGGCGGAGCCTCAAGCCCCTCAGGTGAGTCAGAGGGACCATACTGGGAGCCACTGGGAGGCACTGGGGGGGCGCTGAGCCCACACTGGGAGGGGTGGAGCCTATGGGAGAGGGGGCGTGGCTTATGGTGAGGGGCGTGGCTTAAGCGATTAAATGAGACCTGGTGGGATAGGGCTTAAGGGAGGGGGCGTGGCTTAAGGAATTGGATGGGAATTGGGGAGGGGGCGTGGCCTAAGGAAAGGGGCGAGGCTTAAGCTGCAATTTAACCCTTTCTCCCCCCTTCCCAGGATCCTGCGCCGTGAGCCCCTCCCGCCCTCCGTCTCCTTCCTGCTGGGGCTGCTGAGCCCCGAGAAGGTTCCGGAAGAGTCGGAGGGGTCTCCTGGACTTCCCAGCATCCCCTTGGGTCCGAGCGAAGGCTCCGAGGAGGAGGAGGAGGAGGGGGACGTGGGGACCCCCTGGGCCGCCCGGGCGCTCCCCGACGGCTCAGTCCTGGTCTGGGGGGGGGAGGAGACACCCAGGGTCAGCCGCCTGGTGAGTCACGTGACTACGGGGAAGGGGGTCAGGTGATGGGGAGGGTCATGTGATGAAGGGGGGTGAAGGGGAGGGGAAGGGGAGGGAGTGGGTGGGAGGAGGGGGGGAGCGAGTCACGTGGTTAGGAGGAGGAGGGAAGGGGAGTGAGTCACGTGGTTAGGAGGAGAAGGGGAAGGGAGTCACGTGGTTAGGAGGAGAAGGGGAAGGGAGTCACGTGGTTAGGAGGAGAAAGGGAAGGGAGTCACGTGGTTAGGAGGAGGGAGGGGGAGTGAGTCACGTGGTTAGGAGGAGGCGGGAGGGGGAGTGAGTCACGTGGTCAGGAGGAGGGGGGGTGAGTCACGTGGTTAGGAGGAGGAGTATAGATAGGTCACGTGTTTAAGAGGGAGGAGGGATGAAGGGATCACGTGATCAAGGAGGGGGAGTGGGTCACGTGGTTAGGAGGAGGGAGGGGAGTGGGGAGGGAGTCACGTGGTTAGGAGGAGGAGGGAGGGGGAGTGGGGAGGGAGTCACGTGGTTAGTGAGGGAGAAAGGGAGGTGGGAGGGAGTCACGTGGTTAGGAGGAGGAGGGAGGGGGAGCGGGGAGGGAGTCACGTGGTTAGGAGGGAGAAAGGGTGGGGGGAGTGGGGAGGGAATCACGTGGTTAGGAGGAGGAGGAGGGAGGGGGAGCGGGTAGGGAGTCACGTGGTGAGGAGGGAGAAAGGGGGGGGGAGGGAGTCACGTGGTCGAGATGGGTTGGTCACGTGACTCTCCATGTCTCAGTGATGACCCTATAACGGGTCCCAGTCCCTTCCCAGTACGAACCACTAACTCCCAGTTTCCTCTTTTGCAGGTGCCGGCGGGGGAGGGGTGGCTGCTCCAGTGGGCGGAGCTCCTCCCCGCCCCTCCCCTCCCCCGCCGCGGCCCCTCCCGCTGGTTAACCGGAGCCGCCCTGGTCCCCGGTGAGTCCACTGGGACCAACTGGGTGAACTGGGAAGGCGACTCTTGTGCTTTTGACGGCGACTTTTTCCTCTTTTCCAGGCGCCGGAATGTTCGTCTCCCGCTCCGACGGGTCCCTCTGGCTCCTCCGGCGCTGGGGAAAGCCCTGGATCCGCCGCACGGTCAGGGACCCACATCTGTGGGGCTGGGACCCACATCTGTGGGGCCGAGACCCACATCCTGGGGTCACTTTTAGGCCTTGGGGTGACTCGTGGCTCGTTGCAGGTGTCGGGGGGTTCGCTGACTTCCCTACATGCTCTGGGCTCGAGGCTGCTCAGCACCGACTCCCACGGGACTGTGCGGCTCTGGAACCCCCGGGGGGGGCCAGCGGTGAGGGGGGCGTGGCTTAAGGGGAGGAGGCGTGGCTTAAGAGGAGGGGGCGTGGCTTAAGGGGAGGGGTGGGGGTTAAGCATTGGAGTCTATTGGCTTAATAGGAAAGGGTAATGTTAGTGCTGGGCCATTGGTTTGAATGGAGGGGGCGTGGCTTAAGGGGAGGGGGGCGTGGCTTCAGTCCAGAGCCCATTGGTTTCAATGGAGGGGGCGTGGCTTCAGCACTAAACCCATTGGTTTGAATGGAGGGGGCGTGGCTTAAGGGGAGGGGGCGTGGCTTCAGTCCAGAGCCCATTTGTTTCAATGGAGGGGGCGTGGCTTCAGCACTAAACCCATTGGTTTCAATGGAGGGGGCGTGGCTTCAGTGCTAAGCCCATTGGTTTCAGTGGAGGGGGCGTGGCTTCAGTGCTAAGCCCATTGGTTTCAATGGGGGGCGTGGCTTCAGTACTAAGCCCGTTGGTTTCAATGGAGGGGGCGTGGCTTCAGCCCAGACCCATTGGTTTCAATGGAGGGGGCGTGGCTTCAGTGCTAAGCCCGTTGGTTTCAATGGAGGGGGCGTGGCTTCAGTGCTAAGCCCATTGGTTTCAATGGAGGGGGCGTGGCTTCGGCCCAGCCCCATTGGTTTCTATAGGAGGGAAGGAGCCTGTTGGCCTAAGAGGAAGTTGGGTTGGGTGGAGGGAAGGGGCGTGGCTTAAGGGAAGGGGGCGTGGCTTAGGCACTAGGACTCTTGGCTTAATAGGAGAGTTTATTGGGTTGGGTGACTCACCAGGAGAGGTTACTGGGCTATACTGGGAGGCACTGGGGGGCACTGGGGAGGTTACTGGCCGGGCTGGGAGCAACTGGGATGGACTGGGAGGCACTAAGGGGGTTACTGGGGCATATTGGGAGGCACTGGGGAGCACTGGAGGGGTTACTGGGCCATACTGGGAGCAACTGGGTTGTACTGGGAGCAACTGGGAAGCAGTAAGGAGGTTACTGGGCCATACTGGGAGGCACTGGGAGCAACTGGAAATACTGGAAAGGTTACTGGGCCATACTGGGAGGCAGTGGGAGCAACTGGGAGTCAGTGTGGTGAACTAGAGAGGTTACTGGACCATACTGGGAGGCACTGGGAGGCACTGGGGAGGTTACTGGGTTGTACTGGGAGGCACTGGGGAGCACTGGAGAGGTTACTGGGCCATAGTGGGAGGCAATGGGAGCAACTGGGAAGCACTAAGGAGGTTACTGGGCCATAGTGGGAAGCACTGGAGTAACTGGGAAGCACTAAGGAGGTTACTGGGCCATACTGGGAGGCACTGGAAGCAACTGGGATGGACTGGGAAGCACTGGAGAGGTGGGGTGGGACTATTGGGAGGGGTGAGGGGGCGTGGCTTAAGGGGAAGGGGCGTGGCTTAAGGCGAGGGGCATAGAGGAAGTGCTGCTCCATTGCCTTGAATGGAGGGGGCGTGGCTTAGGTACTAGGACTATTGGCTTAATAGGAGAGTGTTGAGGGGAGGGGGCGTGGCTTAAGGGAAGGGGGCGTGGCTTAACCCAACCCTATTGGTTTAAATGGAGACAATGGGGAGGGGTAGGAGTGGTGGGCGTGGCTTAACGGTGGTGGGCGTGGCTTATGGGGTCATGTGTGTGGTTTGAGGGTGGTGGGCGTGGCTTAAGGGCTGGTGGGCGTGGCCTAAAGCCCTGCGGGTGCAATATAAGGCTGAGGGGCTCAGCTTCTGGGCTTCTCTCTGGGGCTTAATGCTTACGGGGAGGGGGTTGGGGGTGGGTGGGCGTGGCTTGTGGGGTGGGTGGGCGGGGCTCAATGGTGTTTTCTCCTCCCACCCCAGGAGGCTCATTTCCGCTGCGCGGGACCCGTCACGGCCTGCGCGGTGCAGCCCCATGGACGGGAGGAGGAGGAGGAGGAGGAGGAGGCCGTGGGGCTGGCCCTGGGCGACCGGTGGGGCCACGTCTACCGGCTGCTGTGGGGCTGAGCGGTGAGGGGCTGGGGGGTCACATCTATGGGGCTGGGGGTCACATCTATGGGGCTGGGACCCACGTATAGGGATCTGGGCTCATCTATAGGGCTCAATGGGACCCAATGGGGGCGCGTGGTGGGCGTGGCCTCAAGGCCTCGTGCCGTATAAGGCAAGAGGGGGCGTGGCCTGTGGGCTGCTCCTCTATGGGGAGTGAGCAGCCACCCTCGTGCCATATAAGGCAATAGGGGGCGTGGCCTGTGGGCTGCTCCTCTATGGGGAGTGAGCAGC
>JAUMJK010001946.1:0-25038 GCA_033558105.1 Coccyzus lansbergi | reverse complement strand
GCTAGGACCTGCGCGCGCGGCTCCGCGCCGGCTGCGACCTTCCTGGTCACGTGGCCGCGGTCACGTGGCGCCCATCATGGCTGCCTCCATAGCGGCGGTCGGTGGCGGCGGCTCCGTGACTCGGCGGCTGCTCCGGGGAGCGGCTCGAGGGCTGAGCGGGGGCGGAGCCGCCAGCGACGAACCGGACGGCGCCGTGTGGGTCTCTCGGAGGGGTGGGGGGGCGGGTTGGGACGCGGAGGGCTGAGGAGGAGGAGGAGGAGGGGCTGAACGAGTTGCCGGTGTCGCCGCTTCAGGGTGAACGTGGTGTTCGTGGACCGGAGCGGGAGGCACATCCCGGTGCGAGGCCGAGTCGGGGAGAACGTCCTGCGGTTGGCGCAGAGGCACGGGCTGGAGCTCGAGGGTGCGGAACGGGAACCGGGGTTTGGCGTTGGGGGGGGGGGGGGTTGGAGAGTCGGTCCCGGCCCCGGTAATGGGGCTGGAGGGGGGGGGGGGGGGGAGGGGAGGGGGGCGGAGTTTCGGGTTTGGAGGGGGGGGGGGGAGGGGTGGTCCTGGGAGTGGGGAGGGGGCTCCGGTTTCAGGGGGTCTCAGGGTGGGGGGGGAAGGGAGTGATGGTTTTGGGGAGTGATGGTTTTGGGGAGTCCTGGTTTGGGGGATGGGGGGGGGGGAACCCGTTTTAGGGGTTCCTAATGGAGGGGGGGCCTGGTTTATAGGGGGGACACCTGGTTTGGGGGGCGGTCCCAATGGAGGGGGGGGGTCCAGGTTTAGGGGGGGAAGGGTCCTGGTTGGGGGGGGTCCAGGTTTCGGGGGGTCCCAATCGAGGGGAGTCCAGGTTTGGGGTGGGGGGGGGAAGGGGGTTCTGGTTTGGGGGGGGTCCCAGTCGAGGGGAGTCCAGGTTTGGGGGGGGAGGGTCCTGGTTTGGGGGGGTCTCAATTGAGGTGGGTCCAGGTTTGGGGTGGGGGGGGGGGTGGGGGGGTCCTGGTTTGGGAGTGTCTTGGTTTGGGGGTGTCCCAGTCGAGGGGGGTCCAGGTTTGGAGGGGAAGGGTTCTGGTTTGGGGGGGTCCAGGTTTGGGGGGGGTCTCAATCGAGGGGGGGGTCCAGGTTTGGGGGGGTGGGGGGGGGAAGGGTCCTGGTTTGGGGGGTCCCAATCAAGAGGGGGTCCAGGTTTGGGTAGGAGGGTCCTGGTTTTGGGGGGGTCCAAGTTTGGGGGGTGGAAGGGTCCTGGTTTGGGGGGGTCCATGTTTTGGGGGGTCCCAATCGAGTTGGGGGATCCCCCTACAGGTGCCTGTGACGCGTCCCTGGCCTGCTCCACCTGCCACGTCTACATCAGCTCCCCCCACCTCGACCGGCTGCCCCCCCCGGACGAGAGGTAACCCCCCCCCGACCCCCCAAATCCTCCCCGAACCCCTAACCCCTCCTCTGACCCCTCCTTGGACCCCCCCATCACCCCCAAATCCCTCCCCATTACCCCCAAATCCCCTCCTTAACCTCCTCCACCGCCACTTTCTGAGCCCCAGGGGCTCCCCTGAACCTGGGAACTCCCCCAATTTTTGGGGTCCCCCCCAAATCAGTGTCACACACACCCCCTGAACCCCTAAACCCTCCTCTGAGCCCAACTTGGTCCCCTCATCACCCCCAAATCCCTCCCCATTACCCCCAAATCCCCTCCCTAACCTCCTCCACCACCACTTTCCGAGCCCCAGGCCCCCCCTGAACCCCTAAACCCTCCTCTGACCCCTCCTTGGTCCCCCCATCACCCCCAAACCCCCTCCCTAACCTCCTCCACCACCACTTTCTGAGCCCCAGGCCCCCCCTGAACCCCTAAACCTCCTCTGAGCCCCCCTTGGACCCCCCTATCACCCCCAAATCCCCTCCTTAACCTCCTCCACCACCACTTTCCGAGCCCCAGGCCCCCCGTGAACCCCTAACCCCTCCTCTGAGCCCCCCTTGGACCCCTAATCCCCCCCAAATCCCCTCCTTAACCTCCTCCACCACCACTTTCCGAGCCCCAGGCCCCCCCTGAACCCCTAAACCCTCCTCTGACCCCTCCTTGGACCCCCTATCACCCCCAAATCCCCTCCTTAACCTCCTCCACCACCACTTTCCGAGCCCCAGGCCCCCCCGAACCCCTAAACCCTCCTCTGACCCCTCCTTGGACCCCCTATCACCCCCAAATCCCCTCCTTAACCTCCTCCACCACCACTTTCCGAGCCCCAGGCCCCCCCTGAACCCCTAACCCCTCCTCTGACCCCTCCTTGGTCCCCCCATCACCCCCAAATCCCCTCCCTAACCTCCTCCACCACCACTTTCCGAGCCCCAGGGGCCCCCCTGACCCCTCCAATTTTGGGGTGTCCCCCCCCCAGGGAGGAGGACCTGCTGGACCAGGCGCCGCTGCTGCAGGAGAGCTCTCGGCTGGGCTGCCAGATCTCGGTGACGCCGGCGCTGGAAGGAGCCACCATCACGCTGCCGCGGCTCACCCGCAACTTCTACGTCGATGGGCACGTCCCCAAACCGCACTGACACCCCCGAAAACTGGGGGGGGAGACACCCCCAGGCCCCACTGAGCCCCCACAGACACCACAAAAACGGGGAAACCCTCTCCGGGCCCCGCTGAGCACCGGCAAACCCCGTGGAGCTTCCCGAAAGTGGGGAAACCCCCTTCAGACCCCACTGAGCACCCCCAAAAATGGGGGACAACCTCCTCAGGCCCCACTGAGCACCCCCAGACCCCACTGACACCACAAAAGTGGGGGAGAACCCCCTCCCCAGACCCCACTGAGCACCCCCAGACCCCACTGAGCACCAACGAACCCCATGGAGCTTCCCAAAAGTGGGGAAACCCCCTTCAGACCCCACTGAGCACCCCCAAAAATGGAGGACAACCTCCTCAGGCCCCACTGAGCACCCCCAGACCCCACTGACACCACAAAAATGGGGGAGAACCCCCCCAGACCCCACTGAGCACCCCCAGACCCCACTGAGCACCAACGAACCCCATGGAGCTTCCCAAAAGTGGGGAAACCCCCTCAGACCCCACTGAGCACCCCCAAAAATGGGGGACAACCTCCTCAGGCCCCACTGGGCACCCCCAAACCCCACTGACCCCACAAAAGTGGGGGAGAACCCTCTCAGACCCCACTGAGCACCCCCAGACACCCCAAAAGCAGGGAACCCCCCTCAGCCCCCACTGAGCACCCCAGAAATGGGACACCCCCCTCCCCCAAGACAGACAGAGCACCCCAAAACCCCACTGAGGCCCCCAAAAAGTGGGGAACCCCCCCTCAGGCCCCACTGAGGCCCCACTGAGCCCCCCCCCCCAGACCCCACTGACACCCCAAAAATGGGGGAGAACACCCCCCTCAGCCCCACTGAGCACCCCAGAAATAGGACAACCCCCCCCAAAACAGAGCACCCCAAAACCAGGACCCCCCCCCCCCCAAAACCCCACTGAGACCCCAAAAAATGGGGAGTCCCCCCCAATCCTCATAGAGGTGCTGGATGGAGGCAGCAGAGCTTGGGGAGGGGGGGGAGGCTAATGGGGGGGAACCCCAAAACTTGCCCCCTTGTCCCCCCCAACCTGATGGATTTGGGGTAACGAGGGAATTAAAAGGATGTGGTTGGTTTTTTTTTGGGGGGGGTCGCTGTGGGGTTTTTTTGGGGGGGGTCAGTGGGGTTGAGGGGGGGGGTCCCCCTTTTGGGGGGGTCAGTAGGGTTGAGGGGGGGGGTCTCCGTTTTGGGGGTTCAGTGGGGCTTGGGGGGGGGGTCAGTGGGGTTTGGGGGTCCCTGCTTTGGGGGGGGGGGTTAGTGGGTTGAGGGGGGGTCCCTGCTTTGGGGGTTCAATGGGGCTTAGGGGTGGGTCAGTGGGGTTTGGGGGGGTCTCTGTTTTGGGGGGGGCGGTCAGTGGGGTTCAGGAGTCTCTGGTTTGGGGGTTCAGTGGAGCTGGGGGGGGGGGGTCAGTGGGGTTTGGGAGTCCCTGTTTTGGGAGGGGGGTGGTTAGTGGGTTGAGGGGGGGGGGTCTGTGGGGTTGGGGGGTGTCACTGGGGTTGGGGGTCTCCGGTTTAGGGGGGTCGGGGGGGGGGTCCCTATTTTGAGGGGTCCCCATTTGGGGAGGTTCGGGGGGGGGGTCCCCGTTTTGGGAGGGGTTGGGGGGGGTGTCTTATTTTTGGGGGGTGTCACCCTGGGATGGGGGGGGAGGTCGTCGGATGGGGGGGGTCGGGACTAAGGTTTACCCTCCCCCTCCCCCCTTCCCAACCAGCGCAGCTGAAACCAGTTAGGGACTGGGAGAGGCACTGAGGCAGGTGTGGAGTGGGGGGGGGCGGGACCGGAGCTGCTACCGGAACCAGAACCAGAACCGAGAGTTCAGGAGTCGGTCCTGGTCCTTGGTCCCTGGGTCTTGGTCCTGGTCCCTGGGTCTGGGTCCTTGGTCCTGGATCTGGGTTCTGGGTCCTGGTCCCTGGCTCCTGGTCCCTGGGTCTTGGGTCCTTGGTCCTGGGTCGTTGGTCCTGGGTCTGGGTTCTTGGTCCTGGTCCTGGTCCTGGGTCCTTGGTCCTGGGTCTGGGTTCTTGGTCCTGGTCCTGGGTCCTGGTCCCTGGGTCTGGGTCCTTGGTTCTTGGTCCTGGTCCTGGGTCCTGGTCCCTGGGTCCTTGGTCCTGGGTCTGGGTTCTTGGTCCTGGTCCTGGGTCCTGGTCCCTGGGTCTGGGTTCTTGGTCCTGGTCCCTGGGTCTGGGTTCTTGGTCCTGGTCCCTGGGTCTGGGGTTCTTGGTCCTGGTCCTGGGTCCTTGGTCCTGGGTCTGGGGTCTTGGGTCCTTGGTTCTTGGTCCTGGTCCCTGGGTCCTTGGTCCTGGGTCTGGGTTCTTGGTCCTGGGTCTGGGTCGTTGGTCCTGGGTCGTTGGTCCTGGGTCTGGGTCCTGGAGTCGGTTCTGGGTCCTGATCCTGGGTCTTGGGTCCTTGGTCCTGGGTCTGGGTTCTTAGTCCTGGTCCTGGGTCCTGGTCCCTGGGTCTTGGGTCTTGGTCCTGGTCCTGGGTCCTTGGTCCTGGGTCTGGGTTCTTGGTCCTGGTCCCTGGGTCTTGGGTGCTTGGTCCTGGGTCTGTGTCGTTGGTCCTGGGTCCTTGGTCCTGGGTCTTGGTCCTGGGTCTGGGTCCTGGGTCTGGGTCCTGGAGTCGGTTCTGGGTCCTGATCCTGGGTCTTGGGTCCTTGGTCCTGGGTCTGGGTTCTTAGTCCTGGTCCCTGGGTCCTGGTCCCTTGGTCCTGGTCCTGGGTCGTTGGTCCTGGGTCTGGGTCCTGGGTCCTGGAGTCGGTTCTGGGTCCTGATCCTGGTCTTGGGTCCTTGGTCCTGGTCTTGGTCCTGGTCCTGGAGTCGGTTCTGGGGTGAATGGAGTCGCTCCCGGTGCCAGAATCGGTTCTGGGAGGGAGGGGGTCGGTCCCGGTCCCGGTCCCGAGGAGGATGGAGTCGGTCCCGGTCCCAAAACCGGAGCTGGAGGGGATGGGGTCGGTCCCGGTCCCGGTCCCGGAGCCCCAAGTCCCGGTGGATCCGGTGCCGGTGCTGACGGGTGGGTTGGAGCCTCTCCCGGTGGATCCAATGATGCCGCTGGGGGGGTCGGTCCCGGAGCCGTTACCGGAGCCGCTCCCGGTGTTCGTGGAGGGGGAGACGCCTGACTTCGCGCTGCTCCAGCGCCTCCTGCTCGAACCGGAGCCCCCCCCGGACCCCCCCAGGCCACCCAGCAGGTGACAGTCGGCCACTGGGAGGGACTGGGAGGGACTGGGAGCTTGGGAGTGGGATGGGATGGGGGAACTGGGGGAGCTGGGAGCACTGGGACGGGGGGAGCTGGGAGAACTGGGACTGGGGGAGCTGGGAGCACTGGGACAGGGATGGGGGGAGCTGGGAGAACTGGGACAGGGATGGGGGGAGCTGGGAGAACTGGGACTGGGATGGGGGGAGCTGGGAGCACTGGGATGGAGGGAGCTGGGAGCACTGGGACTGGGATGGGGGGAGCTGGGAGAACTGGGACTGGGATGGGGGGAGCTGGGAGAACTGGGACTGGGATGGGGGGACCTGGGAGAACTGGGACTGGGATGGAGGGAGCTGGGAGAACTGGGACTGGGATGGGGGGAGCTGGGAGAACTGGGACTGGGATGGGGGGAGCTGGGAGAACTGGGACTGGGATGGGGGGAGCTGGGAGGACTGGGAGTGGGATGGGGGGAGCTGGGAAAACTGGGACTGGGATGGGGGGAGTTGGGAGAACTGGGACTGGGATGGAGGGAGCTGGGAGAACTGGGACTGGGATGGGGGGAGCTGGGAGCACTGGGAGCACTGGGACTGGGACTGGGGGAGCTGGGAGAACTGGGAGCACTGGGACTGGGATGGGGGGAACTGGGAGCACTGGGACTGGGATAGGGGGAGCTGGGAGAACTGGGAGAAGTGGGATGGTCTGGGCTGGGAGAACTGGGAGGAACTGGGAGGAAGAGGGAGCTTGGGAGTGGGATGGGATGAGGGGAACTGGGAGGACTGGGAGCACTGGGAGTGGGATAGGGGGAGCTGGGAGAACTGGGACTGGGATGGGGGGAACCAGGAGAAGTGGGCTGGGCTGGGCTGGGAGAACTGGGAGGAACTGGGAACACTGGGATGGTCTGGGATGGGGAGAGCTGGAAGAACAGGGAGCACTGGGATGGGTGGGGGGGCAGCTGGGAGAACTGGGAGCACTGGGACTGGGATAGAGGGGGAGCTGGGAGCACTGGGATGGTCTGGGATGGCAGGAACTGGGAGCACTGGGATGGTCTGGGATGGCAGGAACTGGGAGCACTGGGATGGTCTGGGATGGCAGGAACTGGGAGCGCTGGGGTGGTCTGGGATGGCAGGAACTGGGAGCACTGGGATGGTCTGGGATGGCAGGAACTGGGAGCACTGGGATGGTCTGGGATGGCAGGAACTGGGAGCACTGGGATGGTCTGAGATGGCAGGAACTGGGAGCACTGGGATGGTCTGGGATGGCAGGAACTGGGAGCACTGGGATGGTCTGGGATGGCAGGAACTGGGAGCACTGGGGTGGTCTGGGATGGCAGGAACTGGGAGCACTGGGATGGTCTGGGATGGCAGGAACTGGGAGCACTGGGATGGTCTGGGATGGCAGGAACTGGGAGCACTGGGATGGTCTGGGATGGCAGGAACTGGGAGCACTGGGATGGTCTGGGATGGCAGGAACTGGGAGCACTGGGATGGTCTGGGATGGAAGGAACTGGGAGCACTGGGACCAGGATGGGCTGCGAGGGAGGGAACTGGGAGCACTGGAATGGGTGGAAGCAGGCGACTGGGAGCACTGGGATGAACTGGGCCCCCGGGGCAGGTTTGGGGTCCCCCGGTTGCCCCCCTGCCCCCCCAGGGGGGGTCTCTCCCCCCTGCAGGAGACGGAGCGGCTGCTGGAGCCCCCGGGGAGCCCCCTGAACCCCAACATCCTCAGCATCATCAGCGACCAGTGCCGCCACCTGGAACGGAACCAAACCAGTAACGGCACTGGGACCAGTAACAGCCCCAGTAACGGCACCGGGACCAGTAACGACACTGAAAACGACATGGATATTGGCACTGGGACCAGTAACAGCACTGATAACGGCACCAGTAATGGCACTGGAACCAGTAACAGCACTGATAACGGCACCAGTAATGGCACTGGGACCAGTAACAGCACTGATAACGGCACCAGTAATGGAACTGGGACCAGTAACAGCACTGATAACAGCACCAGTAATGGCACTGGGACCAGTAACAGCACTGATGATATGGATATTGGCACTGGGACCAGTAATGGCACCAGTAATGGCACTGGGACCAGTAACAACACTGATAACATGGATATTGGTACTGGGACCAGTAACAGCACTGATAACGGCACCAGTAATGGCACTGGGACCAGTAACAGCACTTATAACAGCACCAGTAATGGCACTGGGACCAGTAACGGCACTGATGACATGGATATTGGCACTGGGACCAGTAATGGCACTGGGACCAGTAACAGCACTGATAACGGCACCAGTAATGGCACTGGGACCAGTAACAGCACTGATGATATGGATATTGGTACTGGGACCAGTAACAGCACTGATAATGGCACCAGTAATGGCACTGGGACCAGTAACAGCACTGATAACATGGATATTGGTACTGGGACCAGTAACAGCACTGATAACGGCACCAGTAATGGCACTGGGACCAGTAATGGCAACGGTAATTATACTGGTACCAGTAACAGCATCAGGATCAACCGTGACACCCACAGAGGCACCAGTAATGACACCAGTACCAGTAACAGCACTGACAATGGTACCAGTAACGGCATCGATGGCAACAACAGCACCAGTAACGGCACTGGGACCAGTAATGGCACTGATAATGGCACCAGTAACAGCACTGGGACCAGTAACAACACTGATAACAGCACCAGTAACAGCATCGATAGCAACAATGGCACCAGTAATGGTGTTGGTGCCAACACCAGTACCAGTAGAGGCACCAGTAAGGACACTGGGACTGGTAACAGCACCAATAATGGTGGTGATGATGACAACAGCACCAGTAATGGCACCAGTAGCACCAGTAATGGCACCAGCAACACCAGTACCAGTGGCAGCACTAGTAATGGCACCAGTAGCACCAGTACCAGTAGCAGCACCAGTAATGGCACTAGTAGCACCAGTACCAGTAACACTGATACCAGTAACGGCACCAGTAACGGCACCAGTAGCACTAGTGATGGCACCAGCAACACCAGTACCAGTATCAGCACCAGTATCAGCACTGGTAATAGCATCAGTACCAGTAGCAGCACCAGTATGGGCACTGGTCATGGCACCAGTAACACCAGTGATGGCACCAGCAGCATCAGTGGCACCAGTAGCGGCACCAGTAGCACCAGTGATGGCACCAGCAGCATCAATACCAATAGCAGCACCAGCACGAGCACTGGTCATGGCGCCAGTAACACCAGTAGTGGCACCAGTGATGGCACCAGCAGCATCAGTGACACCAGTAGCGGCACCAGTAGCACCAGTGATGGCACTGGCAGCATCAGTACCAGTAGCAGCACCAGTTTGGGCACTGGTCATGGCACCATTAACACCAGTAGTGGCACCAGTAGCACCAGTGATGGCACCAGCATGAGCACTGGTCATGGCGCCAGTAACACCAGTAGTGGCACCAGTGATGGGACCAGCAGCATCAGTGCCACCAGTAGCAGCACCAGTAGCACCAGTGATGGCACTGGCAGCATCAGTACCAGTAGCAGCACCAGCATGGGCACTGGTCATGGCGCCAGTAACACCAGTAGCGGCACCAGTGGCACCAGTGATGGCACCGGCAGCATCAGTACCAGTAGGAGCACCAGTTTGGGCACTGGTCGTGGCACCATTAACACCAGTAGTGGCACCAGTAGCACCAGTGATGGCACCAGCAGCATCAATACCAGTAGCAGCACCAGTTTGGGCACTGGTCGTGGCACCAGCAACACCAGCAGTGGCACCAGTGATGGGACCAGCAGCATCAGTACCAGTAGGAGCACCAGTTTGGGCACTGGTCATGGCACCATTAACACCAGCAGTGGCACCAGTGATGGGACCAGCAGCATCAGTGGCACCAGTAGCGGCACCAGCAGCATCAATACCAATAGCAGCACCAGCATGAGCACTGGTCATGGCACCAGTAACACCAGTAGTGGCACCAGTAGCACCAGTGATGGCACCGGCAGCATCAATACCAGTAGCAGCACCAGCATGGGCACTGGTGATGGCACCAGCAACACCAGTAGCGGCACCAGTGATGGGACCAGCAGCATCAGTACCAGTAGGAGCACCAGTTTGGGCACTGGTCGTGGCACCATTAACACCAGTAGTGGCACCAGTAGCACCAGTGATGGCACCGGCAGCATCAATACCAGTAGCAGCACCAGCATGGGCACTGGTGATGGCACCAGTAACACCAGTATCACCGGCGGCAGTGTCCCCGTGCGGTGTGGGCGCAAGCCGGCTGCCCCCCAGCGTGGGGCCGAGCGCCGGGACCCCCATTTTCGGGGGGTGACCCTGCAGCTGGGGCTGCGCCCCCCAGGCCGCCCCGGGGACCCCTGCGGCCTCCACATCAGCGCTCGCTGCCACAGGTACCCCCCGGGGGGTCACCCCAAAATTCTGGGGGGGGTCCCCTCTCTGTCCTTGAGGTCCCTCACTGTCCCTTCATTCCCTTGGGGGTCACCCCACAATTCTTGGGGGGGTCCCCTCTCTGTCCTTGAGGTCCCTCCCTGCCTCCCCATTCACTTGGGGTCCCCCAACTATTTCCTTGGGGTTCCCCCCCTCATTCTAGGGGTCCCCCTGTTCCCTTGGGGTCCCCTTCTTTCCCCCTTTTCCTTGTTGACCCCCCCCTAATTCCATTGGGGTCCCCCCCCAACTCTAGGCATCTCCCCCTGTTCCCTTTGGGGTCATAGAATCATCCTTGGGGTCCCCTCCTATTCTCTTGCGATCCTTCCCATTCCCTTGGGGACCCCCTGTTCCCTTGGGGTGCCTCCCCCCACCCCATTCTGGGGATCCCCTATTCCCTAGGGGGGGGGGGGTGTCCCCATTCTTGGGGTTCCCTCATACCTGGAGGAGGGGGGGTCCTCCCACTTCCCCCTTCCTTTGGGTTCCCCCCATTTCTCTAGGGGGAGAATCCCTTAGGGTGTCATCCCCCCCATTCTGGGGGTCCCCCCCAACCCTCCCCATTCCTTGTGACCCCCCAGTTCCCTTTGGGTCCCCATTCTTGGGGTGTCCCTCACCACCCCCTGACCCCTCCCTCCCCACCAACCTCTCCTCTTCCCACTCCCCCCAGGACTCCCAGACAGATTTGGGGGTGCAGCCCCCCCAGTGCCCCCCCCGGGGCGGGCAGCAGCTCGGAGGATGAAGCTCCCCTCGCTCCGGGTAAGATTTGGGGACACTTTAGGGGTTTGGGGACACTTTAGGGGTTTGGTGACCCCCCCCCCCCCCCAACCCCTCATAAAATATTGGGGTGTCCCCTGGGTGCAGGGAGCAAGCGCTGCGCCTCCTGCAAGACGCGTCACACCCCCCTCTGGCGAGCGGCCGAGAACGGGACCCCCCTCTGCAACGCCTGCGGCATCAGGTAGGGGATTGGGGGACCCCCCCCCCCCCTCACTTTGGGGACACCCCCCACCCCAAAATCAATGGGGGACCTTCCCGGCTCCCCAAGAACCTCACGGGATCCCCACACGGAGCTTGGTTGGGTCTTGAAGGCATCACCGAGGGCTTTGGGGGGAGCTGTGGGGAGGAGGTCGGGGGTCCTGGAGGTGCTTGGGGACACCTGATGGGCCTTGGGGACATCAAGCAGGACTTGGGGACATCAACCAGGGCTTCCCACAGTGGTCCTGGGACCTCCCAGTGGGATCCAGAGCTTGGTTAGGTCTTGGTGGCATCACTGGTGGCTTTGGGGGGGGCTGTGGGGAGGAGGTTGGGGACACCCGATGGGCCTTGGGGACACCCAATGGGCTTTGGGGACATCAACCAGGGCTTCCCATGGTGACCCTGGGACCTCCCAGTGGGATCCAGGGCTCAGAAGGGTCTTGGTGGTGTCACCAGTGGCTTTAGATGGGGCTGTGGGGAGGAGGTTGGGGGGTCCTGGATGTGGTTGAGGACACCCAATGGGCCTTGGGGACATCAAGCAGGGCTTCCCACAGTGGTCTTGGGACCTCCCAGTGCAATCCAGAGCTTAGTTGGGTCTTAGTGGTATCACTGGTGGCTTTGGAGGGATCCATGGGGAGGGGGGAAGGAGTCCTGGATGTGGCTGGGGACACGAGATGGGCCTTGGGGACATCAGCCAGGGCTTCTCATGGTGGCCCTGGGACCTCCCAGCGCGACCCAGAGCTTGGTTAGGTCTTGGTGGCATCACTGGTGGCTTTGGGGGGATCCATGGGGAGGAGGTTGGGGGTCCTGGATGTGCTTGGGGACACTCAATGGGCCTTGGGGACAAGGATTTTCACGGGGATGGTGCTGAGCCCCAGCACCCGTAGCTACGATGGCCTCGGGGACCCCTCTGACCCCCCTTCCTCGCGGTTCCTGGCAGGTACAAGAAGTACCGCCTGCGGTGCCGGCGCTGCTGGAGCGTCCCCGGCAAGACCCTCCGGCCCCAGTGTCCCCAGTGCGGGGAGCGATGTCCCCCGGCCACCAGCACCAGGAGATGACGGAGACGAGGAGCTCGGGGGACACCAGGGGACTCGGGGGGGGGGTGATGGGGTCCTGACTAGGGCCTCAGAGACAATTAAAAGGTGCTGGTGGCAGCTCCGTGTGTCTTGGCGTCACCTGAGAGGTGTAAGGTGGGGGAACGGAGGTGGCAGCGGGACCCAAAGCTCGGTTGGGTCTTGGTGGCATCACTGGCGGCTTTGGGGGGATCCATAGGGAGGAGGTTGGGGGTCCTGGATGTGGTTGGGAACATGAGAGGGAGCTTGGGGACACCCAATGGGCCTTGGGGACATCAGCCAGGGCTTCCCATGGTGACCCTGGGATCTCCCAGTGGGATCCAGAGCTCAGTTGGGTCTTGATGGCATCACTGGTGGCTTTGGGGGGGCTGTGGGGAGGAGGCTGGGGCTCCTGCATGTGGTTGGGGACACGAGATGGGGCTTGGGGACACCTGATGGGGCTTAGGGACGTGGGACAGGGCTTGGGGACACCAGCCAGGGTTTCCCATGGTGGTTCTGGGGATCTCCCAGTGGGATCCAGAGCTTAGTTGGGCCTTAGTGGTATCACTGGTGGCTTTGGTGGGATCCATAGGGAGGAGGTTGGGGGTCCTGGATGTGGTTGGGGGACATGAGATGGGACTTGGGACACCTGATGGGGCTTGGGGACACCAGCCAGGGCTTCCCATGGTGACCCTGGGATCTCCCAGTGAAATCCAGAGCTCGGTTGGGTCTTGATGGCATCACTGGTGGCTTTGAGGGGGCTGTGGGGAGGAGGATGGAGGTCCTGGATGTGCTTGGGGATACCCGATGGGCCTTGGGGACATGAGATAGGGCTTGGGGACATCAACCAGGGCTTCCCACAGTGGTCTTGGGGTCTCCCAGTGCGACCCAGAGCTTGCTTAGGTCTTGGTGGCATCACTGGTGGCTTTGGTGGGATCCACAGGGAGGAGGTCGGGGCTCCTGGATGTGGTTGGGGGGTATGAGATGGGGCTTGGGGACACCCAATGGGCCTTGGGGGGCACCAACCAGGGCTTGGGGACATCAGCCAGGGCTTCCCATGGTGGCTCTGGGATCTCCCAGTGGAAATCCAGAGCTCGGTTGGGTCTTGATGGCATCACTGGTGGCTTTGGGGGGGCTGTGGGGAGGAGGTTGGGGGTCTTGGATGTGGTTGGGGACACGAGATGGGGCTTGGGACACCTGATGGGGCTTAGGGACGTGGGACAGGGCTTGGGGACACCAGCCAGGGTTTCCCATGGTGGCTCTGGGGATCTCCCAGTGGGATCCAGAGCTTAGTTGGGCCTTAGTGGTATCACTGGTGGCTTTGGTGGGATCCATAGGGAGGAGGTTGGGGGTCCTGGATGTGGTTGGGGGACATGAGATGGGGCTTGGGGACACCTGATGGGGCTTGGGGACATCAGCCAGGGCTTCCCATGGTGACTCTGGGGATCTCCCAGTGGGATCCAGAGCTCGGTTGGGTCTTGATGGTATCACTGGTGGCTTTGGGGGGGCTGTGGGGAGGAGGTTGGGGGTCCTGGGTGGGGACAGGGGGTGGGGTTTGGGTCCCCTGACCCCTTAAGGGCCCCCCAAGTCCCATCAGGATGAGACGGAGACGGAGGGACCCTTGAGGTCCCCGTCCCCCAAGCAGCTTCTCCTTCCAAAGGGAATGATCTTTATTGGGTGCTGCTCACGGCCCCCACCCCGAGCAGCCCCCCCTGAGTTACGGCTGCGCCGCCTTCGGGGCAGCACCAAAAGGGTTAAAAACCCACCCAACCCCCCAACCCCCCCCACCCAATCTCATCCAAACCCAACCCAAACCCATCAAAACTAACAACCCCCCAAAGACCATCAAAAAACCCAACAGAAACCACCAAAACCCAACAAAAAACAACCCAAACCCACCCAAAACCATCAAAAACCCAACAGAAACCACCAAAACCCAACAAAAAACAACCCAAACCCACCCAAAACCATCAAAAACCCAACAGAAACCACCAAAACCCAACAAAAAACAACCCAAACCCACCCAAAACCATCAAAAACCCAACAGAAACCACCAAAACCCAACCAAACCCAACAAATGCCATCAAAAACCACCAAAACCCCAACAGAAAGCACCAAAACCCCAACAAATATCAACAAAACCCACAGAAACCCCCAAACCCCAATCGAGCCTCACCAAAACCCAACAAACCCAAACCAAAAACCTACCAAACCCACCCAAAACCATCAAAAACCCAACAGAAATCACCAAAACCCAACCAAACCCAACAAATGCCAACAAAAAAAACACCAAAGCCCAGCAGAAAGCACCAAAACCTCAACAAAACCCACTGAAACCCCCAAAATCCCAATCAAGCCTCACCAAAAACCTATCAAAACCCATCAAAAACCTACCACAACCCAGCAAAGCCAACAAAAACCATAAAAAAACCAACAAATGCCAACAAACCCCACTGAAAGCCAAAAACCCCAATCGAGCCTCATCAAAACCCAACAAACCCAAACTAAAAACCCACCAAAAACCTACCACGACCCAGCAAAACCACCCAACCCACCAAAAAATCGACCAAAACCCAACCAAACCCAACAAAAATGCACAAAAAAACCCAGCAAAAAATCTACCAAACCCCAATAAAAATGCACAAAACCCCAGCCAAACCCACCATATTCTCCCCAGTCCCTCCCCAGCTCAGGGTCGGGGTTCCCCCCCCCGGCCGCCCCCCGAGGCTGAGCTCCCCCGTGCTTCAGGGTTGGGTGAGCTGGATGCCGTAGATCTCGCTGCTGCGGTCGTGCCGGTGTCGGTGCAGGCAGGCGGCTTCCGAGGAGCCTTCGGCGTCGCGGACGTTGTACTCGCCCTTCTTGCAGGCCGTGCTCTTCAGGTAGTAGCCGCCGGCGGCCGCCAAGCCCACGGCGGTGACGGCCCCCAGGGAGCCCAGCGAGGCCAGCAGAGCCAGCCGGGTCTCTGCGGCACGAGGCGGCGCCGGTGACGCCGAGATGGGGGTCAGGGACACCGCCTCAACCCCCTCAAACATCCCCTCAACTCCCCCAAACCTCCTCAACCCCCAAACCCTCTTCCAACGGTCAACGGAGTTAACTCCAGGTCGGGGACAGTGCCAAGTGGTGTCCCCAGGGCTCAGGGCTGGGTCCAGCCCTGCTCAATGTCTTCATCAATGAGCTGGATGAAGGCCTCGAGGGCACCCGGAGAGAGTTTGGGGGTGACCTGGAGCTGGGTTGGAGCTGCTGGAGGGGTTGGAGGTTCTCCAGAGGGATGGGAGCTGCTTGGATCCATGGGCTGAGAGCAAAGGGGATGAGGTTGGAGGAGGAACTTGGGTCCCAACAACCCTGAGCAGCTCCAGCCCAGGAGAAGTCTGGCTGGAAAGGGCCTGGAGGAGAAGGCCCTGGGGGTGTTGGTTGAAGAGGAGCCAACCAGGTGGCCAAGAAGGCCAAGGGTGTCTTGGCTTGGAGCAGCCACGGTGTGGCCAGCAGGGCCTAGAAGGCCCTAAGGGGTCCCAGGAGGCTCTAGAGGGTTCCTGGGGGTGTGAAAAGGGTCCTGGAAGTTCCTAAAGGAGCCAGGGAGGTTCTCCTTCTGGTGAGACTGAACTTTGAATCCTGGGGTCAGTTGTGTGTCCTTCACTCCAAGAAAGACCTTGAGGGGCTGGAGAACGTCTGGAGAAGGGAACAGGGCTGGAGAAGCAGAGGAGCAGCTGAGAGAGCTGGGGGGGCTCAGCCTGGAGAAGAGGAGCCTGACGGGAGACCTCATTGCTCTCTCCAACTCCCTGAGAGGAGGTTGTGGAGAGGAGGGAGTTAAGGTCTTCTCCCAAGGGACAGGCTGAGAGGGACAGGCCTCAAGCTCCACCAGGGGAGATTTAGGCTGGAGATTAGGAGGAAGTTTTTCCCGGAAAGGGTCATTGGGCATTGGAATAGGCTGCCCAGGGAGGTGGTTGATTCCCCTTCCCTGGAGGTGTTTAAGGGACGGGTGGACGAGGTGCTGAGGGACATGGTTTAGTGTTTGATAGGAATGGTTGGACTCCATGATCCGATGGGTCTCTTCCAACCTGGTGATTCTCTGATTCTCTGAACCCCCTTCCCCTCTCACCATCGACACGGAGCACGACGCTGGCAGCACTCCGGCCGTGCCGGTTGGTGACGACGCAGGTGTAGAGGCCTCGGTTGGCGGCGGCGGCTGCCGCCAGGCTCAGGCTGCGGTTGTCGGGGCTGAGGCGCAGGTTGGTGGCCGTGGGCGCCTGCCACGAGAAGCTGGGCCCGGGGGAGCCCTCGGCCTGGCACTCGAGACTGACGCTGGCCCCGCGAGGGACGGTGCTCGAGGGAGAGACTCGCAGGGTGACCGCGCTCGGGCCGTCTGCACCAAAACACGCTTAGATCCACCCCAAATCCCCCCTTTTTAACCCCCAAAATCCATTTGCTGCCCCCACATCCCCCTTTTCTGTCCCAAATCCCCCTTTTCTGTCCCAAATCCCCCTTTCCTGCTCCCAAATCCCCATTTTCTACCCCAAATCCCCCTTTTCAGCCCCCAAATCCCCATTTTCTAACCCAAATCCCCATTTTCTACCCCCAAATCCCCTTCTTCTCTCCCAAATGCCCTTTTTTTCCTGCTCCAAATCCCCTTTTCTGTCCCAAATCCCCATTTTCTGCCCCAAATCTCCTTTCTCTGCCCCCAAATCCCCATTTTCTACCCCAAATCCCCTTTTTCTGCCTCCGAACCTCCTTTTTCTCCCCCAAACCCCCCTTTTCTACCCCCAAAAATCCATTTTCTGTCCCAAATCCCCATTTGCAGCCCCCAAATCCCCCTTTTCTGCTCCCAATCCCCCTCTTCTGTCCCAAATCCCCTTTTTATTGCTCCAAATCCCCCTTTTCTGCCCCCAAATCCCCTCTTCTGTCCCAAATCCCCTTTTTATTGCTCCAAATCCCCCTTTTCTGCCCCCAAACCCCCGTTTCCATCTCTCAAATCCCCCTTTCCTGCCCCCAATCCCCCTTTTCTACCCCCAAATTCCCCTTTTCTGTCCCAAATCCCCATTTCCCTCTCCCAAATCCCCATTTTCTACCCCAAATCCCCTTTCCTTGCCCCCATATCCCCCTTTCCTGCCCCATATCCCCCTTTTCTACTCCCAAATCCCCCTTCCCTGCCCCCAAACCCCCCTTCCCTGCCCCCAAATCCCCCTTTTCTGCCCCCACACCCCCTTCCCCCCCCCCTGTCCCTTGGTCCCTGCGCTCACACTCGACGGTGACGGTGACGTTGCGGAGGGCCGAGCCGTGGCTGTTGCTCGCTCGGCACTGGTAGGTCCCAGCGTGGGCGCGGGTGACGTTCCGAGGGGTCACCAGGTTGGGGGCGTCCAGGGGGTCCCCCCCGAGCTTGGCACAGGCGACGTAGGGTGGGGGGTTCCCCGAGGCGGCACACGGCAGCTCCCCCAGAGTCCCCTCCAGCCAGAGCCGCCGCGAGGGGCACCCCGATTCGCCCAGGCTGGGCTCGTCTGTGAGGGGACGGGGGGGGGACACACCCCAAAATGGTCCTTCCCAGAGCTCCAGCCCAGCCCTGGCACCCCCAGAGCTCAGCCCACCCCCCCCCAGATCCTTGGCCACCACCAGCCCTAGAGCTCCAGCCCATCCCTGGTAAGCCCAGGTCCTATCCCTGGTACCCCCAGATCCCACCCCTGATGCCCCCAGACCCCATCCCTGGTACCCTCAGATCTCATCCCTGGTACCCCCAGATCCCACCCCTGGCACCCCCAGATCTCCATCCCTTGTAACCCCAGACCCCATCACTGGTGCCCTCAGATCTCCATCCCATCCCTGGTACCCCCAGATCCCGTCCCTGATGCCCCCAGATCCCACCTCTGATGCCCCCAGATCTCCATCCCTGGTACCCCCAGATCCCACCCCTGATGCCCCCAGGTCCCATCCCTGGTGCCCCCAGATCCCATCCCTGGCGCCCCCAGATCCTTGGCCACCACCACCCCTAGATCCCCATCCCATCCCCAGTAACCCCAGATCTCCATCCCTGATGCCCCCAGACCCCATCCCTGATGCCCCCAGACCCCATCCCTGGTGCCCTCAGACCTCCAACCCATCCCTGGTAGCTCCAGATCCCACCCCTGGTACCCCCAGATCCCACCCCTGATGCCCCCAGACCCCATCTCTGGTGCCCTCAGATCTCCATCACATCCCTGGAACCCTCAGATCTCCATCCCTGGTACCCCCAGATCCCATCTCTGGTGCCCCCAGATCCTTGGGAGCACCATGATCACCCCTAGATCTCCATCCCATCCCTGGTACCCCCAGATCTCCATCCCTGGTGCCCCCAGATCCTTGAGAGCACCATGATCACCCCTAGATCTCCATCCCTGGTACCCCCAGATCCTTGGCCACCACCACCCCTAGATCTCCATCCCATCCCCAGTAACCCCAGACTCCATCCTAACCCCAAGATCCTTGACTACCACCCCCCCCTAGACCTCCATCCCATCCCTGGTGCCCCCACATCCCACCCCTGGTACACTCAGATCTCCACCCAATCCCTGACGCCCCCAGATCTCCATCCCTGCTACCCCCAGATCCTTGGCCACCACCATCACCATCACCCTTAGATCTCATCCAACCCCTGGTGGCCCCAGCTCCCCTCCCAGATCTCCGTCCCCTCCCTAAGTACCCCCAGATCTCCCTCCCTGGTGCCCCCAGAGCCCGACCCCGTATCAACCCTCACACTCGACGGTGACGGTGACGCTGCGGGTGGCCGCCCCGTGCTTGTTGGTGGCCCGGCACAGGTAGCTCCCGGCGTCGCTGCGGTGAACCAGCCGGGCGCCGCGGGGGCGGGGGGGACCCTCCTCACGGGCACAGCGGGTGCTGGGCGGGGGGTCTCCATCGGCTCGGCACGACAGGTCCCTCCGCTCTCCTTCCAGCCAGATCCGGTGCGCGGGGCAACCTCGCTCCGTCAGGATGGGCTCGTCTGGGGTGGCAACCAGCAGGTTGGGAAGGACCCAGCGGATCGTGGAGTCCAACCAGCCCCATCGATCGCTGACCCGTGGCCCTCAGCACCTCGGCCACCCGTCCCTTAAACCCTCCAGGGAAGGGGACTCAACCCCCTCCCTCTTCCAGCACCTTTTCCAGGAAGAATTTTTCCCTCATGTCCATCCTGAGCCTCCCCTGGTGGAGCTTGAGGCCATTCCCTCTGGCCTGTCCCCTGGCCCTTGGCACAAGAGCTCAGCTCCCTCCTCTCCACAAGCTCCTTGCAGGGAGAGAGCAATGAGCTCTCCCCTCAGGCTCCTCTTCTCCAGGCTGAGCCCCCCCAGCTCTCTCAGACACTCCTCTGCTTCTCCAGCCCCTTCCCAGCTTCGTTCCCTTCTCCAGATGTTCTCCAAACCCTCAAGGTCTTTCTTGCCGTGAAGGACCCACAACTGACCCCAGGATTCGAGGTTTGGTCTCATCAGAGGGAGAAGAACCTCCCTGGCTCCTTTAGGAGCTTCTAGGGCCCTTCTCGCACCCCCAGGAACCCTCTAGAGCCTCCTGGGACCCTTTAGGGCCTTCTGGGCCCTGCTGGCCACACCGTGGCTGCTCCAAGCCAAGCTGCCCTTGGCCTTCTTGGCCACCTGGTTGGCTCCTCTTCTCCCAACCCCCCCAGGTCCTTCTCCTCCAGGCCCTTTCCAGCCAGACTTCTCCTGGGCTGGAGCTGCTCAGGGTTGTTGGGACCCAAGTTCCTGCTCCAACCTCAGCCCCTTTGCTCTCAGCCCATGGATCCAAGCAGCTCCCATCCCTCTGGAGAACCTCCAACCCCTCCAGCAGCTCCAACCCAGCTCCGGGTCACCCCCAAACTCCCTCCGGGTGCCCTCGAGGCCTTCATCCAGGTTGTTGATGAAGACACCGAGCAGGACCTAGAACCTCAAACTCCTCCAGCAGGTCCAAGTCCCACCCAGAATATAAGAAGGTGCTTGGTTAACCTCCGGCTCCACTCACACTCCACACGGACGGTGACCAAGCGGCTCTGTGTCCCCAGGCGGTTGGTGGCCTCGCAGTGGTAGGTCCCGGCTCGCGCCCGGGTGACCAGCTCCGGCTGGTGGGTGCTGACGGTGACACCGTTCCTGGTGCAGACGACGGTGGGAGCCGGGTTGCCGACGGCGCCGCACGACAGAGCTTCCCGCGTCCCCCTCAGCCACGTGCGGTTGGTGGGACAGGCGGCTGGGGACATCTCCGGCACGTCTGGAAAGGGTGGAAGGAGGGACTGGGAACCAGGGAAGGGCTTGGGTTGGAAGGGACCTTGAAGCCCATCTTGGTTCTGAATCCTACCCTGGGGGCACCAGGGAGGGGATGGGATCTGGGGGGACCAGAGATGGGATCTGGGGGCACAAGGGATGGGATCTGGGGGCACAAGGGATGGGATCTGGGGGTACAAGGGATGGGATGGAGATCTGGGAGCACCAGGGATGGGATCTGGGAGAGCCAGGGATGGGATCTGGGAGAACCAGGGATGGGATCTAGGGGCACCAGGGATGGGATCTGGGGGTACAAGGGATGGAGATCTCGGGGGGATTGTGGTTCTCCCAAGGATCTGGGGGCACCAGGGATGGGATCTGGGAGTACCAGGGATGGGACCTGGGGGGTACAAGGGATGGGGTGGAGATCTGGGGGCACCAGGGATGGGATCTGGGGGCACCAGGGATGGGATCTGGGGGCACCAGGGATGGGACCTGGGGGTACAAGGTATGGGATAGAGATCTGGGGGCACCAGGGATGGGATCTGGGGGCATCAGGGATGGGATGGAATCTGGGGGCACCAGGGATGGAGATCTGAGGGCACCAGGGATGGGACCTGGGGTACCAGCTCCTCGCCTCCCACCTTCTCCAGTTTCTCCAACCCCCTCCGAGCTGTCTCTCAACCTCCTGAGGAGCATCAACCACTCCGCTCGGCGTCTCCCACCTCCACCTGCTGCCGCAGATGCTGCCTCCACCCGTCTCCCCACCCACCCCATTCCCAACTTCGGCAGCGCCGGGAGGAGCCGCTCACAGAGCACATCGAGCCGTCCGTTGGCTTCCTTGGTCACCGCCTCACCGCCCACGGCCAAGCTGGCCCGGCAGCCCAACTCCCGACCGTCGTCTTCGCGCTGGGTCACCAACCGCAGCTCCAAGCGCGACGACCCCTCGGCCAGGACGGTCCCATCGGCATCGCGGAGCTGCAGCCGGAGAGGGGCAGGGGTGGCATCCCTGGTCTGGTTGGCATCCCCGGTGAGGTTGGAATTCTTGGTGTGATCGTCATCATCATCACTGGTGTGGTTGGAATCCCTGGTGTGGTTGGAATCCCTGGTGTGGTTGGAATCCCTGGTGGGGCTGGAATCCCTGGTCTGGTTGGCATCATCCCCAGTGTGGTTGGCATCATCCCTGCTCTGGTTGGCATCACCAGAGTGGTCGGCGTCCCCGGTGTGGTCACCATCCCTGGCTTGGTCGCCATCCCTGGTCTGGTTGGAGTCCTTGGTTTGGTTGGAATCCTTGGCCTGGTTGGGATCCTTGGCCTGGTTGGGATCCTTGGCCTGGTTGGGATCCTTGGTCTGGTCAGGATCCTTGGTCTGATTGGAATCCTTGGTCTGGTTGGCATCATCCCTGGTCTGGTTGGAATCCTTGGTCTGGTTGGCATCATCCCTGGTCTGGTTGGCCTCCCCGGCACGGCACAGCACCACCACCTCGCTGCCGGCCGGCGCCGAGGCCGGGCTCAGCTCCAGGATGGGTGCCGGGAACCCTACGGGAAGACATTACGCGTCCTACCAGCATTTCAGGACGAGCTCCGGCTCCCGTTGTGCCGCACCCAGTGCCTTACGGTAGACGTGGAGCTCCATCCGTGCCGTCTGTGCCACGGTGGCCACGGCCGCCGTGCAGCTGAGCTCCTGGCGTCCTGGCGTGGCGGCTGAGATCTCGGTGAGGGCGGTGAGGACGTCGCCGGCGGCCGAGACGGTGACGTTGAGGATTTGCCGTGCCAGGGTGACGGTGAAGCGGACGTCCTCGGGGGGAAAGGCGCCGGCGAGACGGCAGCTGGCGGTGCCGATGGTGCCGGCTTCCAGGTGGGTGGGAGCCCGGAGCTGGGGCGGCTCGGGGAGGGCTGTGGGGATGCGGCGTCACCGGAGCTGGGATCCCCTGCCGTGCGGTGCCGGGGAGAGGAGCCCAACGGATGGGCCCTCAACGGGATCCGGGGAGGAGGAGGAGGAGACATCGCGGTGGGAGCCGGGAACAGGCCTGGGGGGAGATGGAGATGGGAATGGGGTGAGATGGGATGGGATGGGATTGATGGGATGGGATGGGATTGATGGGATGGGAATGGGAATGGGATGGAATGGGATGGGATGGGACTGATGGGATGGGATTGATGGGATGGGATGGGAATGGGATTGGGATTGGAAATGGGAATGGGACAGGTTTGAGATTGGGATGGGGATGAGACTGGGATGGGAATGGGAACTGGGATTGGGAAGGGAATGGGAAGGGGGACTGGGGTGGAAGTGGAAATGAGACTGGGATTGGGATGGGAAGGGGATGGGGACCAGGAACTGGGATGGGATGGAATGGAAACAGGGACTGAGATAGGGATGGGGACTGGGAATGGGAACTGGGATGGGGAGGGGATGAAAATGGGGACTGGGATGGGATGGAAATGGAAACAGGGATGGGAATGGGAACTGGGATGGAACCAGTACTGAGGTCAGAATGGGAAAAGTATGAGACTGGGATGTAGACTGGGAATGGCAACTGGGATGGGGATGGGAATGGAAACTGGGATTGGAATGGGATGGAGATGGGATTGGGATGGGGACTGGGAATGGGAACTGGGATTGGAATGGGATGGAGATGGGATTGGGATGGGGATGGGGACTGGGAATGGGAACTAGCATTGGGATGGGATGGGATGGGAAGGGGATTGGGAATGGGAACTGGGATGAGGATGGGATGGAGATGGGATTGGGATGGGGAATGGGAACTGGGATTGGGATGGGGACTGGGATGGAGATGGGATTGGGATGGGGATGGGGACTGGGAATGGGAACTAGCATTGGGATGGGATGGGATGGGAAGGGGATTGGGAATGGGAACTGGGATGAGGATGGGATGGAGATGGGATTGGGACGGGGACTGGGAATGGGAACTGGGATTGGGATGGGGACTGGGCCTGGGAACTCACCGAAGACAGAGAGGCGGAGGGGGACGGCTGCGCGGGCGAAGAGAGGCCCGTGGGGCCGCAGGGACAGCTCCGCGTGGCACGTGACGTCCTGGCCGTGGTCGCCGGGGCCGGCCACCAGCAGGTGCCGGACGGCTACCGAGACGCTGCCCTCGGCGGCCCCGAAGCTCTGGGTGCGCAGGGTCTCGGTGCCGCGGCGCAGAGTCACCGTCAGGTTCCCCACCGGAGCCACCTCCTCCACCCGGCACGTCAGGTTCCGGCTCTCGCCAACGGCCACCGGCGGCACCGGATCCAGCACCACCTGCTCCGGCAGCCCTGGAGGGGGCAACCAGACAACCCTCAGTGGTGGCCACCCGAGAAACCCACCAGCCAGTCTATAAAGGCCGGAGGGGGCAACCAGCCAACCCTCAGCGGTGGCCACTCATGGGACCCATCACCCAGTCCACCAACCCTGGAGGTGGCAACCATTGAACCAGCAGTGGTGGCCACCCAGTTACCTGCTATGGCAACCCTGGAAGTGGCAACCATCCAATCATGAGTGGTGGCCACTCGTGAAGCCCATCACCCAGTCTACCAACCCTGGAGGTGGCAACCGTCCAACCAACCGTGGTGGCCACCCAGCAACCTGCTATGGCAACCCTGGAAGTGGCAAGCATCAAACCAACCGCGGTGGCCACCCAGCACCTGCTATGACAACCACGGAGGTGGCAACCATCCAACCATCTGTGGTGGCCACTCATGTGCCCATCACCCACTCCACCAACCTTGGAGGCGGCAACCATCCAACCACCCATGGTGTCCACCCGGGAGGTGGCAACCATGGCCCCCATCCCCGCTAGCCCCCCCCGGGGCTCACGGTAGACGATGACGTCGGTGTTGGCAGTGGCCTCGTCGCGGCCGCAGCGCCCGTGGCAGGTGACGCTCTCCGGGTTCCACTGGGTGACGTTGAGGAGCCGGAAGGTTCTCCAGCGGCGCCCGGCGGCCCCGGCGGCCACGGGGAGGGGGGTTCGTAGCCCCAGGGTCCCGTTGCCCCCCGGGCAGGCGCTGCGGCTGCAGTTGACGGACACGGAGCCGCCGAAGGGCACCACGGCCACTCGCGGCCAAGCCCCCACCGTCAGCCTGGCCCCGGCGGCCCCTGCGAGAGCCCCCCCCGCGGCGATCCCCGTCGGCTCAGCCCCGGAACCCCAAAACCTCACACACATCCCCCCCAGGACTCCAGACCCCCCCAGCAGCTCCAGACCCTCACCCCAAAACCTCCACACCATCCCCAGACCTCCAGAACCAACCCCCAAGCCTCTAACCCCCCCAGACCCCCACCCCAAAACCTCCACACCATCCCCAGACCTCCAGAAACACCCCCCAGGCCTCTAGACACCCCCCCAGACCCCCCCCCCAAAACCTCCACACCATCCCCAGACCTCCAAACCAGTCCCCAGGCCTCTAGAACCCCCCCCCCCCACCCAAAACCTCCAGACCCTCCCAGAGGTTCAGACCCTCACCCCAAAACCTCCAGACCCCATCCCCAGACCTCCAGAAACACCCCCCAGGCCTCTAGACCTCCCCCCAGACCCCCACCCCCCAAAACCTACACCCCCACCAAGACCCTCAGACTCCCCAAAAACCTCCAGACCCCGTCCCCAGACCACCAGAACCAACCCCCAGGCCTCTAGACC
>JAUMJK010001945.1:0-13553 GCA_033558105.1 Coccyzus lansbergi | reverse complement strand
GGAGGAAGGGTAAGGGCCGCGCAGGGCGGGGGGTGAGGAGACATGGGACCCCTGCACGGGGCGATGCGGGGCTGGGGCTCAGGCTTGTGCACAGGAGCCGTGTGGGGTAAGGGAGAGGCCGTGTGGGGTGTCTGTGGCTCATGCCCAGGGCTCATACGGGGTGTCTGTGGGGCTGGGGCTTATGCACAGGGGTCGTGGGGGGTGGCTGGGGGGTGGCGTGGCGTGGGGGGGGGTGTCTGTGGGGCTGGGGCTCATGCACAGGGGCCGTGTGGAGTGTGTGGGGCTGGGAGGGGTCGTACGGGGTGGCTATGGGGCTGGTGGTCGTGCACAGGGATCGCGTGGGGTGTCTACGGGGTTGGGGGGGGGGCGTGCAGGGTGTCTGTGGGGCTGTGGATCATGCATAGGGACCATGTGGAGTGTCTGTGGTGTTGGGGGTGGGGGGAGGGCCGTGTAGGGTGTCTGTGGGGCTGTGGCTCATGCCCAGGGACCATATGGGATGTCGATGGGGCTTGGGGTGGGGGGCGTGTGGGTTGTCTGTGCGGCTGTGGCTCATGCACAGAGGTAGTGTGGGGTGTCTGTGGGGCTGGGGGTTGGCGTGTGGGGTGTCTGTGGGGCTGTGGCTCATGCACAGCTGCCGTGTGGAGTGTCTGTGGGGCTGGGAGGGGTCGTGCAGGGTGGCTATGGGGCTGGGGGTTGGTTGTGCACGGTGTCTGTTGGGCTGTGGCTCATGCCCAGGGACCATATGGGGTGTCTATGGGGCTCAGGGGGAGCGTGTGGGGTGTCTGTGGGGCTGTGGCTCATGCCCAGGGACCATGTCGGGTGTCTATGGGGCTGGGGGGGGGGCGGGCGTGTGGGGTGTCTGTGGGACTGGAGCTCATGCACAGGGGCCATGCAGCATGTCTCGGGCTGTGGCTCACACACAGGGGTCGTGTGGGGTGTCTGTGGGGCTGTGGCTCATGCCCAGGGGCCATGTGGGGTGTCTGTGGGGCTGGTGGGAGGTGTGTGGGGTGTCTGTGGGGCTCGGGCTCATGCACAGGGGCCGTGTGGAGTGTCTGTGGGGCTGGGGGGGTGGGGGTCGTGCAGGGTGTCTGTTGGGCTGTGGCTCATGCCCAGGGGCCATATGAGGTGTCTATGGGGCTAGGGTTGGGGGGCCGGGGCCTATGGAGTGTCTGTGGCTCATGCACAGGAGCCATATGGGCTGTCTATGGGGCTGGAGCTCATGCATAGGGACCGTGTGGGGTGTCTGTGGGGCTGGAGCTCGTGCTCAGGGGCCGTGTGGGGTGCCTGTGGGGCTGGGGCTCATGCCCAGGGTTCGTGGAGGGGAAGCGTGTGGGGTGTCTATGGGGCTGGGGCTCATGTACAGGGGCCATATGGGGTGTCTATGGGGCTGAGGCTCATGCCCAGGGACTATGTGGTGTGTCTGTGGGGTTGTGGCTCATGCACAGGGACCATGTGGGGTGTCTGTGGTGCTGGAGCTCACGCCCAGGGGCCATGTGGGGCAGAGCTGTGGGCTCGGCTATTTGGGGTGCCTGAGGATGCAGGGACATGGGAAGGCAGGGTGGGTGTTGGGGTCACACCGCACTGGGTGGGATATGAGGCATGGGCAGAGATCACATCCTGCCTGGATTATCCTACTGGCTGAGCTCCCTGCTTACTGAGCGCTTCCCACCTGCAGTGCTCTGCCCTGCGAATCCCATCTTAAGGCCCTGCCCCTAATCCCGATGGTGGTCTCTGTCCCAGCTCCTGTATGTTGAGTATTGCACAGGGAGGAGCCCAAAAGGCTCAAAACCTGTGGAGAAATAATCCCTACATTTGCCAGTCAAACCCTTCCATCCCATCTTCTCCCAGGCGTTCCTATAGTCAGGCTGATACGGACACTGCCGGACACCACGTGCGCTTTGAATATAGCAGCACCATTCCCAAATAATCCCTTCATCTGCTTATTCCTTTTCCTCTCCCTGTTCCGGCTTAAGCATGGGGCTGGCGGCAGGTGCCATTCCCTCCGGCTCTCCCCAGCAGGTTTCCTCACTCTCAAGAACACCTGGATCCTCAGGGATTACTTTGCTTCATCTTCAAGAAGGATGTTGAGGCTCTGGAGCGAGTCCAGAGAAGAACAACAAAGCTGGAGAAGGGGCTGGAGAACAGGCCTTATGAGGAACGGCTGAGAGAGCTGGGGGAGAGGAGGCTGAGAGGAGACCTCATTACTCTCTACAACTACCTGAAAGGAGGTTGTGGAGAGGAGGGAGCTGGGCTCTTCTCCCAAGTGCCAGAGGGCAGGACAAGAGGGAATGGCCTCAAACTCCGCCAGGGGAGATTTAGGCTAGAGATTAGGAGGAAGTTTTTCACACAGAGGATCATTTGGCATTGGAATAGGCTGCCCAGGGAGGTGATTGATTCACCTTCCCTGGAGATGTTTAAGGCACGAGTGGACAAGGTCCTGAGGGACATGGTTTAGTGTTTGATAGGAATGGTTGGACTCGATGATGCGGTAGGTCTCTTCCAACCTGGTTGTTTTATGATTCTATGATTCATGGAGGGATGCTACTCAATTGATTTTTTTTCTTTCTTCTCCTATTTTTAACTGACCCAGGCTGAAAGCAAGAGGCTGAGCAAGGCAGCAGATGCGGTGGAGAAAAGGGGACCGTACCTCGTGGGCAAGCCGCCCTCCATTCACGCCAAGCTCCGTAAGTGATGCTGGTTGTCATTCGAGGGATCCAGGGCAACCTCTGTGCCACTTGCCCAGGGTGGGACTGACTTTTTATTCCTTGATGAAATAAAACCTTTAAGCCTCCTATACAACCCTCTCTGTGCGGCCTATGGAAAGCATGGCAATGCCCTACGCTCTCCCTAGGGCTTTGCTGCAATCCCACCCCACCCATCCACAAAAAAAAGGATCCCTTGGGCAGGCTGGAGTGGTTTTAGCTCTGCCCTATGCTTGGCTTCCAGAGAGGCAGCGGCAGCTGGCGAAGGCAGTGCTCCACAGGCAGGGGCTGCTGCAGGCACCCGCGCCCCAACACCCGAAGCTGCCACCTAAAAGGTCTGATCCCACTTTATTTTTCCAAGATGTGTTTTTCACATTCCTAGGGGGAGACTGGGGAGAAGTTTGGGACTGTGGTGTTGTGGCCGGCAACCATCCAATGCTGTAAAATACAACACTTCCCCTGCAAAAGTCAGGTTTTGGGAATGATTTGGTGTTAGGGATTGAATCGGGTGGCCCAGAACTTGGATGGAGTCAATTCTGAGCTGGTGGTAGTCCTGGTCGATGCCTGGGTGGGAAGGGACATTGAGGGATAGGGATTCCTGCTCAGGTTTCTTGAAGAGAAGCTGCGTTTTCACCTCAAAACTCTGTGTCCTGGGCTTGCTCCTTTGCTTTCTGGCAGGTCAGTGAAGTTTCACAAGGGCTACACGGCACTCAGCCAGACAGCGGATGAAAACCTGGTCTCCCTTGATTCAGACAGGTGGGATGGGGCGAATATCCCAGGATTTGGGGTGGGGGATGCTGCAGGCTGCAAGCTGCCTTTTTGGAGGGGAGATTGATTCACCTTGTAGAGCATCCTTGATCGCATTGGCACCTCTCATCAGTGAAACACTCCTGTTTTCTCAAATCGTTTAGCATTTCCCTTGGGGTTATGCTGCTGCCTCCCTTCCCCACCCTGTTCTGAGACTCCCTTGTCTGCATCCCAAGCGAAGATGCCGCTTCCCGGCTGGCTCTGACCGTTTCCTTCTTCTCTTAGCGACGGGGAGCTGGGATCCCGCTGTTCCTCGGGCTACTCCTCCGCCGAGGCAAGTCCAGGGTTTGACCCTGCTGGCATGGTCCCCGCGGGTTCCCTTATCCCTGTTACACCCTGGGGTCTGGATCGGGGCTAAAAAGAAGCCTCACCCTTCAAAGTGTGTAGTTGCGCATCCATTGTGGAGCTCTGCCTTCCCAGCTGCTGCCCTGTCCATCTTCTCTTTCCCCAGCCCTGCTGTGGGGCAGCCGATGAGCTCTGGCATGCCAGTGGGGGGTTTCAGGGCGCAGGGGGTGCGTGTTGGCGGCTGCAGCCCTGGGAAACCTCTTTGCTCTTTCGCTTTGGTCTTCTCTGCACTGGTTATGCTGCTTCTCCTTGTGCAGACACCGAAGAAAGGATGTGATCCCCTCCTTGCTCACAGCCCTGGCCTTTGCATCTAAATTTCACCCTAAGTGACACTAGTTTTACCCACCTTTGCCTCCTGTGTACCCCCCAGCAGGTGAACCAGGACCTGAGCCGGCAGCTGCTGCAGGATGGGTATCACCTCGACGAGGTCCCCGATGATGAAGATCTGGATCTCATCCCCCCCAAACCTGTTTCCTCCTCCTCTTGCCCTTGTTGTTTTGGAGACTCTCTCTCCTGTGTGATCCAGTAGATGCTGCTCGGCTGGAGCTCTGCAAGAACAGGTCAAAAGCCAGCACTGGGATGGCTGTCGGTGTCCATGTCCCACACTGGGATGGTGGTACAAGGACTGAATCATGCTGTGATGCCACTGGTGGTGAGCAGCAGTGGCCAACCAGCCCCAAAGGACTTTTCTTTACTCTCAGCAATATCAGGGAGAGGTGGCACAGTGACATTTAGGTGGCTGGGGTGGGGATGGAGGAGAGGCAGAGCCTCCTCACCTGCATAGGGGTGTAAAGGGAAGAAATCGGGATGCACAGCAGCAAACGCCCTTTGTTTTCCCTGCCCTCCTATTTTCCTCCTTTCATCGGCCACATCTGGGATTAGGACCTAGCTCTGGACACAACGATGAAGCCCCAGGACCCTTTTTCTATTTATTTCCGCTTTAGTGCCCGCTCCTCCCCGAGGCCAAGCTGTGAGGTTGGGCTGGGCTGCCAGAGCGTTGCTTTATTTACCTGTCTTGTGCTGCTTGCAATTAATTGCTGCCAGCTTCCCTCTTCCCAAAGCCGGAGCTGACCTGAACCAAAGATGCTGCTCCGGGAAAGCAGATAAGATAGGGAGAAACCAAACGGCGCTGCTGAGCTTCAAGCACCTGCGTTTGTTACATCCACCAGCAGCTGCTGCTTGTGTGGGACCTCTGCACTTTCTGCCTCTCTGGGGACTCATTAAGTAGTGGGTTTGGAGCTAACAGTGCTTAGTGCTCCCCAGAGCTGCTCTGATGCAGGTAAAGGGCCTCCCTGTGCCTCCCTGTGCCAGCGCTGCTCAGCTCCTTAGGGTGTGAACTTGGGACTCTGCCTGCTGTGAACCTTAAAAGCTGCCTTAAATCACGGTCTGGCTCTGCTACCTAGAGGACAACCAGCTGCTTCTCAAGAAACCTTATTTAAATATTTCACGTCCAGAGACCTGAACTAGGTTTTTTGTATTTTCCTTGTTAAAGGGAGCACACAATAAAGTGGATCTCATTGCTCAGCAGCGTGTTGGTGCTGTAAGTTCACTGCCCCCTGCAGCCCTGCTCGGGAAGGCTCCTTCCCTGACCCTGGTGCAGTTTTGTAGTGATCTGGGTCCCTCATCACGTTTTACCCCCATGTCCCATGTCGCAATGCAGAAAAGTTCTCTGCCCGCGCTGAGGAATGCTGGAGCTGCCGCCAGCCTCCTTCTCCAGTCCCCCAGTCCCTGCAAAGCCAGCTTCTCCCTGTCCTACTCTCACCACACTGTCCTGCACCCAGGACAAAGTCACCACTTTATTCACAGCACCAGAGGCTTCTCCAGCTCCATCACCCTGCCAAGCAGCCCCTTGTTACAGCTGGGGAGGGACCGCCTGCCGCTGGCCAGGCTCGGAAAGAGCCCACCAAGCACCCCCGAGCAGCAGAAAAATTCAGCATCACGTTGGCAGCAGCTCCTGGAAGCCGGGCAGAGATGCTCAAGAGCCAGGTTGCAGCATCCAGGCCTCCGTGCCGAAGGAAAGCTTGGCGGGGGATAATAAAAGGAGTCGCAGCGTTAAGGGGGTGATGTTTTGAAGATGTGGCTATCGAGCTGTGAGGGGAAATGCTCTTCCTCTGCCTGCTCCGTGCCACCTCCAAGGAGTCGATGCTTGGAATTGCTCTCTAAACATGAGGTACGGTCTGTTTAGGGGCTTTAATAGATGGAGAGGAGACTTCGGAGTGAGATGCCTTTGCCCAGGCCAGTTTCTATCTACTCAAAAGTGGAGTGATGGGGGAAGTGTCCCGGCTGCTGCTCAGAGGAGGCAGCAGGCTCGGAAGAGCAGCATCCCATCTGGTGAGGAGAGGTGGAGGGAGATGCTCTCGTTGGCAGAGATGAAGAGCACGGAGCCACGGCGCAAAGGCATTTCGGAGGCTGCGGCTGTGGAGGTGCCCACAGCCGTCCCTTGGATCACCAGCAGGATGCTGGCAGAGTCCACGGCAGAGACAAGGTACAGCTTGATGGAGGCAGGGATCTGCAATGGAAAGGGTCACCGTGGCGTGAGACTCCCCCAGTTTTCCTTCTCTTCGGAGCCATCCCCAGCCTGCAGCCACCCTTACTGTGCCCAGGGCAAGCCTGGGGACCTCAGCTTAGCTGACAACACCCAGGCAGCATCCCTGAGACCTCCTCCTGGTCCTCTCTCTGCCTGGAGCTGCTGGAGAAGGCACACGAGCCCTGGGCAGGGGCAGCAGGGGAGGGAGAGGAGCCTGCAGAGCTGCCTGAAGGTGACACCAGCATCCCTCCATCCTCCTGGGAGCTGCAGCCACAAGAGTGAACAATCCCAGACCAGGAAAAGCTCAGTCAACACTGAGGAGTCTCACCAAGAGCACAGCGGGGACGGAAGAAAGCTGGGGTCCCCCTACATGTCCCCAGAGTGGACCAAATGGCAGGAAGATGTGCCAGGGAAGGGCTAGGTTGGACGTTTGGAAAAGGTTCTTCACCCAGAGGGTGGTGGAGCACTGGAACAGCTCCCTAAGGAAGGAGTCATGACACCGAGCCTGACAATATTCCAGAAGCATTTGGACAAGGCTCTCAGCCACACAGTGTGAATGTTGGGGTTGTCCTGTGCAGGGACAGGAGCTGGACTCGATTATCCCTATGGGTCCCTTCCAGTGCAGGACATTCCATGATTCTATGACCGGCTGCTGCTCACCTCTATTTTCATGATGGCAAAGTCTGGCACAGGTGGGTCATAGAGGTAGACACTAGGGTCGAGCTGGCTCTGCGTGGCCGGGAAGATCTTGGAGCTGCTGGGTGCTGGCGTGTAGTTGAGCATCTCACACAAAGTGAGGACATCGATGAATTTGGGGGTGAGCCCGGCACGGACCGTGTTATCTGAGCACGCCATGCACTCCACACAATCTGCGGGGATGACACGGCACTGTCAGCCCATCCCAGCCCTCCCACACATTCCAGGACAGGTCCCACCTCGTGCAGGAGACCAGGGCCACGCTGGGGGACAACCGCTGCAAGGTGGGGAGAGCCCACCGCGACACTCACCTCCGTGCAGGTAGGCGTGGGGCTCATTGGCTCCCAGGTACATGGCTTCTCCTGGCTCCAGTCTCACCAGATTGAGGAAGTAGATGGTGAAGCAGCCGATGTCCCCTGGATACTGGGAGTGCAGCCGCAGCAGCAGATCCCCATTGCTCGCCGATGTGTCCTTCCCTTCTTCCGCTGCACAGACAGAGTGGGAACAATGCTGGGGAGTGCCCTGACCCCTCCTGTAACCACAACCTCCCAGCAAAAAAAACACTCGAGGCGGGCAAAGGGGACCCACCTTCCTGGGAGACTCTCTTCACCAACGTGTTCAGCTGATCGACGAAGAACTTCTTCTCACTCTTCATCAGGCGAGTGAAGCAGACACGGAGGGCGGCTGAGACGCCACGGGGGTCATCGCTCCCGCTCCGCTCCAGCTGCTCGGCGGCCACCTCCCCGATCAGTGCCCGCAGCTCAGGGACAGCTGCCAGGGTGGCCAGTCCAAGTCAGAATTGGTGGCTGCCACCCTGGAGGACACCAGCACCCCATCCAAAGGTGTGTCCTCACCCCAGGGAGGGAAAATGGCAGCAGGGTCCAACCTTGCACCCTCCCTCTCTCCTTATCCTTACCCTGGAGGAAGGAGACGATCTCCTCCACTGGCCGGAAGCCGCACAGGCCCTCAAAGGGGGTGAGAGCAATGGCCATCTCGGGCTTGTGGTTGGCGTCAGGGTAGTGCTCGGGGAACTGGGCGTGCAGCTTCGCCGCCAGCTCCTGCAAAGAGGACAGAGGAGCTGGGGACATCCCCAGGGACACGGAATCCATCTAAAGCTTATCCCCACCCCAGGGACCCTCCCTACCTTGTTGGGGTGTGCCTGGATGGAGAGGGCAGTGTTGACCGACAGCACCTTGAAGAGGAAGGGCAGGTGCCCCTGGAAAGCATCCAGCACCTTTTCCCCGAGGCAGGTGGGGTTGGCCGCGATCCACTGGCCCAGGGTCTTTTGAGGGATACGGTTATCCAGGATGACGGAGTCACCTCGGGGGTGTGTGCCCATCCAGAGCTGAGGGAGACAGACAGATGGACTCCTGAGCAGGGCAGCCAACAGGAGGATTTCAGCTTTTCTGGAGGCTGCTTGGCCACAGAGGTGATTGGCAATGGCCAAGGGGGACAAGATTCTCCTCTTCACCTCAAGCCAGCAAGGTGGGGTGGACACACGGAAGCGTGGCCAGCTGGGACGAAGATGGGGCTGGGATGGACACATGGATATGTGGCTAGCTGGGATGGAGACAGGGCTAGGATGGAGACACGGACGTGTGGTTTCTGGGATGGAGACAGGGCCGGAAGAGACACATGGATGTGTGGCCAGCTGGGACAGAGACAGGGCTAGGATGAAGACACAAACATGCGGCCAGCTGGGGTGGGATGGAGACAAGGCTGGAATGGACACATGTGTGCATGGGTGGCACTCACCTCCGCGTAGGGCTGCTCCGGCTGGATCTGGACCAGTGGATCACTGCTGGCCACCAGCTTGGCCACCTCGCTCTGCAGCCCCAGCTTGCCCCAGGCATAGTTCTGCACGGCACAGGACAGTGGGAACACTGCGGCAGCAGAGGGGGTGTTATGGGGGACAGCAACAACCCCGGCACCTCAAACCACCTGCGGCCAGCGATACGGGGTTGGAGGAACCCCCGCCCCAAAAAATCCCTTGGAGCACCCGGGCGGGAGGATGGGGGCAACATTGAACCCGGTTGGAGGGGATATACGGGGTCTCCAATGTCCGGTGTCCCCATTGTGGGTCTGTGTGGGTCCTCTCAGTGCTCGGAGGCCCCGTTGGCCCCGGTGCCCAGAGCAGGTCCCCCCAATAGCCGGTGTCCCCATTGTGGGTGTGTACAGGGCCCCTCGGTCTCCCCATTGCAGGTTGCGACCAATGCGGATCTCCCCGGTGTCCCCGGAGCGGGTCCTCCCGGTGTCCCCACTGCGAGCTGGTGCCTGGGGCAAGTCCCACCGATGCCCGGTGGCGCCGTTGTGGGTCGGTGCGGGTCCCCCAGGTGCCCAGTGTCCCCAGTGCGGGTCAGTGCGGGTCTCCCCAGTCCCTCCCGGTACTCCCGGGGCGGGTCCCCCCAGTGCCCAGTGTCCCCAGTGCTAGTCCCCCCGGTGTCCCCATTGTGGGTTAGTGCAGGTCTCCTCAGTCCCTCCCGGTACTCCCGGGGCGGGTCCCCCCAGTGCCCAGTGTCCCCAGTGCGGGTCCCCCCGGTGTCCCCATTGTGGGTCAGTGCGGGTCTCCCCAGTCCACCCCAGTACTCCCGGGGCGGGTCCCCCAGGTGCCCAGCGTCCCCAATGCGGGTCCCCCTGCCCTCCCGCCGTCCCAGTTGCGGGTCCCCCCGGTGCCCGGTGGCCCCAGTGCGGGTCCCCCCCGGCGGCCCCGGTGCCCGGTGCGGATCCCTCACCGCGGGTCTCCGCCATGGCTCGGCAGGGCACGCCGGGAGCCGGTACCGCCTCCTCGGGCGGGGGCAGCGCCGCTCACCCTATAGCGGCCATAGGGGCGGGGGCTGGGCCATAGGGGATGCCCGAGCGGGTCTGTCCTCTAGGAGCCCCGTGTGGCACTGACCCATAGGGGCTGCTCTATAGGGCATCCTCTTGGGGGCTGCGCTATAGGGGAGGCACAATATGGGCCGCACTACGGGGGCCGCTGTGAGGGGTCTGCGTGATTCAAAGGAATCGTAGAATCACCAGGTTGGAAAAGACCCACAGGATCATCGAGTCCAACCATTCCCATCAAACACTAAACCAAGTCCCTCAGCGCCTCATCCACCAGTCCCTTAAAGACCTCCAGGGAAGGTGACTGAACCACTTCCCTGGGCAGCCTGTTCCAATGCCCAGTGACTCTTTCTATGATTTTTTTTTCCTTAATATTCAGCTTAAACCTCCCTGGAAGAGCTTGAGGCCATTCCCTCTTGTCCTGCCCCCTGTCACTTGGAAGAAGAGCCCAGCTCCCTCCTCTCCACAACCTCCTTTCAGAGAGTTGGAGAGAGCAATGAGGTCTCCCCTCAGCCTCCTCTTCTCCAGGATAAACACCCCCAGCTCTCTCAACCCTTCCTCATAAGGCCTGTTCTCCAGCCCCTTCACCAGCTTCGTTGCTCTTCTCTGGACTCACTCCAGAGCCTCAACATCCTTCTTGGGGTGAGGGGCCCAGAACCGAACACAGAATTCAAGGAGCAGTCTCACCAGTGCCAAGTCCAGAGGGAGAATAACCTCCCTGGACCTGCTGGTCACACCGTTTCTGATCCAAACCAGGATGCCATTGGCCTTCTTGGCCACCTGGGCCACTGCTGGCTCATGTTCAGTCAACCAACACCCCCAGGTCCCTCTCCTCCAGGCAGCTTTCTAGACAGACTTCTCCTAATCTGTAACACTGCATAGGGTTGTCTTTGCAAGACACTACATCTGTTTATTTTTTAATCCTATGCCAAGACTCACATCTTTGTTCTATTAACATATGCTTTGGAATGCTTTGGACTATTTGGTTGACTCCTCTCAGCCTCTCCTAAGAAAGATACTCTGGTCTCCTCATCATCACAGGATTCAAGGAGTGGTCTCACCAGTGCCGAGTACAGAGGGAGAAATAACCTCCCTGAACCCCCTTGCGTTCTAGCAATCCTCACCAAAGTAGGAGATGAGGTGCAGCTGGGCGAAGATTCCAATATACTAACTCAATAACAACTAGTCATTATTATTATATATTATAGCAGAGATGTTTTATTAGCAGCGCTGGATATGGGGGAGAATCAATCCTCCAAAACCACATATAGCAAGCAAGAAACTGTGTGTCATTTATAGTACAGATCTCTGCATTTTTCATAACTCCACCTCCAAAAAAGTGATTCTAAAGAGTCATTAACATCTCTCCACACCACGCTTATATGCACAGATAATCTGTTGGGTGGTCTGAGGACCCCCTCTTGTGGCCCAAAGATGAGGACTAGAAATAAGGGGGGGATGCAGCCCAAATTTTGGGAGAAACAGTCCATTGGGCATTGGAATGGGCTGCCCAGGGAGGGGGTTGAGTCACCTTCCCTGGAGGGTTTAAGGCACGGGTAGATGAGGTCCTGAGGGACATGGGTTAGTGTTTGATAAGAATGGTTGGACTCCATGATCCGATGGGTCTCTTCCAACCTGGTGATTCTATGATTCTATGCTTTTCTGCTGTGTGTGGTGGTGTGGATTTCGGGCTTCCTTATCTTATCTTGTGGGATGCCTGGCATGCCCGTTCCCTTCACAGCTGGCCCACCTTTATCTAAACATCCTTCCAGACACACATCACTATGGGATATACAAGCTTAGACAATTGTTGTAGATCAAGGCACAAATTCAAACATTTGCCATTCATCGGCCCCCCCTTTAGGAAATAAAAATTTCAAGACACACATCAATATGAGACATACTAACTTGAAATGTGTCACTTATGTGCTAGGGGTGGCCTATAGGGGCCTCTTACAGGGTACTGCCTTTAGGGGCTGTGCTATAGGGGGGCCCTGTAGGGAATCCCTTGTAGGGGCTGAAACTAAGAAACTTATGCTTAACAGTTTAATTTAATCATTAAGGCACGTACACGTTATTCAGCGCTGGAGAAGACTCAGGATTTGTCCTCAGAGTGCTTCTGCCAAGCAGTGATTTCACAGAAAATTTATATACAGGATTTTTCTTCAAATTTCATAGAATCATAGAACAACCAGGTTGGAAGGGACCCATCGGATCTTCTAGTCCAACCATTCCTATCAAACACTAAACCAAGTCCCTCAAGACCTCATCCACCTGTGCCTTAAACACCTCCAGGGAAGGTGAATCAACCCCCTCCCTGGGCAGCCTATTCCAATGCCCAATGACCCTCTGTGTGAAAAACTTCCTCCTAATCTCCAGCCTAAATCTCCCCTGGTGGAGCTTGAGGCCATTCCTCTTGTCCTGTCCCCTGTCACTTGGGAGAAGAGCCCAGCTCCCTCCTCTCTACAACCTCCTTTCAGGTCATTGGAGAGAGTAATGAGGTCTCCTCTCAGCCTCCTCTTCTCCAGGCTAAACAACCCCAGCTCTCTCAGCCACTCCTCACAGGGCCTGTAATTTATACTATTTCCTCGAAATGACACCTGTACTTTATTCCGGAAACTTTCTTGCATATCCAGGGGGAATGCAATTAGGTCAGCTCAGAGTCCTTAAGATGTAGCCATATCTGAGTGACCAATCTCAACGACTCTGGGTGACAAAGGATAAGGATTGTTAAGGCTATCTTAGTTAATCTTGCTTCTAACGCATTACAGTTGATATTCCATCCCACCATTTCAGGGTTGCACAATAGGGTATCCTATAGGGGTTCCCCTACGGGGCCAATGCTATAGCAATTGTCCTGTGGGGGATTCCCTACAGGAGCTGTGCTATAGGGAGTGTCCTGTAGTGTCCTGAGTGGGTTGGAGAACAGGCCTCATGAAGAGTGGCTGAGAGAGCTGGGGGTGTTTAGCCTGGAGGAGGCTGAGGGGAGATCTCATTGCTCTCTACAACTACCTAAAAAGAGCTTGTGAAGAGGAGGGAGCTGGGCTCTTCTCCCAAGTGACAGGGGACAGGACAAGAGGGAATGGCCTCAAGCTCCACCAGGGGAGATTTAGGCTGGACATTAGGAAAACATTTTTCACAGAAAGGGTCACTGGGCATTGGAACAGTCTGCCTAGGGAGGTGGTTGATTCACCTTCCCTGTAGGTGTTTAAGGGACGGGTGGACAAGATGCTGAGGGACATGGTTTAGTGTTTGATGGGAATGATTAGACTCGATGATCCTATGGGTCTTTTCCAACCCAGTGATTCTATGATTCTATGACTGTACTATAAGCACTGCTAGACTGGGTATCCTATAAGAGACCCCCTACAGGGGCTGTGTTCTAGGGGCTGTGCTATAAGAGACACCCTATAGGGGATCTCCTTTAGGGGATCCGCTCTATGCGCCGTTACATAGGGGCCTCCTTTAGGGGACAGGGCTGTGTGCCCTATAGGGCCGCCCTATGCCCACCTCGGTCCCGCTATAGGCGCCTACAGGGTTAACTCCCCCCGAGGAAGGAGGGCGGGTGAGCGCCGCTGTGACATCACGATGAGGCCACGCCCCCCGAGGCGCCAAAGCGGCTGCGCGCGGGCGAGTGGATCACGTGGCTGACC
>JAUMJK010001944.1:0-82424 GCA_033558105.1 Coccyzus lansbergi | reverse complement strand
CCCGCCATTGGCCGCGCCGCCATAGCCCCATGCGCGTGCGCGCCGCCCATTGGCCGTCGCCGCCGCCCGTCACGCGGGGCCGCCCTGCGCGGAGCTGCGCGGCGCCCTCGCTGCCTGCGTCTGGCGGCGGTTGCGGGGCCGGTGCGGGCGGAGCGCGGCCCGCGCGCTCGCTCCCTGCCGCTCTCGCTAAGATGGCGGCAGCGGCGGCGGCGGCGGCCGCGGCGGCGGCCGTGGCGCGGCTGGAGGGCCGCGAGTTCGAGTACCTGATGAAGAAGCGCTCCGTGACCATCGGCCGCAACTCGTCGCAGGGCTCGGTGGACGTGAGCATGGGCCACTCCAGTTTCATCTCCCGCCGCCACCTCGAGATCTTCACCGCCGCGCCGCCGCCGCCGCCGCCCGGCGCCGACGGGCCGACGCCTCCCGCGCCTCACGGGGACCCGGCGGCGGCCGGCGGGGACTTCTACCTGCGCTGCCTCGGCAAGAACGGCGTCTTCGTGGACGGCGTCTTCCAGCGGCGAGGGGCGCCGCCGCTGCAGCTGCCGCGAGTGTGAGTAGCCCCGGGGCCTCGGGCGCACCGGGGCCGCCGTCCCCGCCCCGGGGCCTGCGGGGACGCGCCGTCCTCCGGGCCGCAGCGGGGCCGCCATTCTCCTTGCCGGTCACACCGACACCCGCCGTTCTCCCACCGGTAGCACCGGGGCTCCGGTCACACCAGGACCCGCCGTCCCCATCCCGGTCGCACCGGACCCGCTGCTCTCCCCCTGGTCACACCGAGGCCTCCGGTGTCCCGGCAGCCCCGGGCGGTGCCCTCTGAGCATTGTTTACCCGGTTCCCCGCGTCTGCGGGGTTTGGGGTCGGGGGTCAGCGCTGAGGGTTTCCCCTCCCGGTGCCTTTGCGGAGGGCAGGCGAGTCGCGGTGTTCGGGGTGTGCGGTAGCCGTGCCCCTCGGAGGGCTTGGAGCCTTTATTTTTCTGGGTAAACGCAACCATCCACCTGGAATTCCTCTGCTGCTCTTAGTGCCTGAAAAACGTTTCCTTAACGCCACGAGAAATGCGTTAAGAGTTTTTTAAATGGGAACGCATTCCTTTGCCATTACCGAACGGTAACTGTCTTTGCAAAATGATTTTCTAGGGCAGCGTGAGGCCTACCTACTGCGCGTGAGGAGACGCTGAGCAGCCAATAAGTCATCCGTGTGCTGAGGAGTTTCATGCAGGAAAAGTGAAAGTGGTTTGGGTTAGCGGCTCTGTAGCTGCCTTGGCTGAGAAATACTTAAAAGGTTACCGGCGTTTTACCTTTATGAAACACGTGCTGGTAGTGGCACTTTCTTAACACCTTAGGCGTTTCTAAGCTTTCTTTAGGACGGTGATGGTGGGTATGTTCTGCTTTGACATCCTAGCATTGGTTTCTCCACCTGCTTCTTCGGAAAATCAAATAGTCCTACCTTTCTGCTTTCTAGGAAATGCTCATTCTGCAAGGGTTTAACAGTGCCAGCGTGTGTAGAGTCGTATAATCATGAACACAGTCGGATGACTTGTTTGACCTTTAACTGTAACTTCTGTTTTTGCTTTCTGCTTTTTAATATTAATGATCGTTTGGTATGTGGTTAATCTGTACTTTAATCTAACACATTTGTGAAATATAGATCAAATACTTTTTTTCTTTGTAAACCGAGTTTGGTTTAATACACTAATTGCAAGCAAGTCAGTGTGCATTATATATGTTGATTGCAAACAGTCTGGAATTAGTTCAAGTAATTTAGTCAGCAGCATTCTGTTAAACACGTGAGACCTCGGGGGTGGGATAAGGTACTGCTTCTTCATGCTGTCCATGCAATTATTGACTTGTGATTTATCGTACTTCTTGCTGCCCTTGTCACTTTTGAAGGGGAAAGAAAATTCTGAAAGATTTTTTTTTTTGTGTGTGTCACTTTCCTGTTGAACAATAGTGAGAACTGCTGTGCAGTTAAAATTCCTTCAAGAGTGAAAGTGGGTGGTGGTGGAGAAACCAGCACCAGCTTGGAACTGCCTGTGTTCAGGGATCACCCAGTTTCTTAGGCTGTTCCGCTGGTGGCCTTTGGTCTCCAGACCTGTAAGGTAGCTGCAGTTTATCTCCTGGTAGGTGTGATCTCCCATCACATCCTGTGAAGCTGAGGTGGCATTCCTTCAGTCCCACTGGGAACAATGGGGCAGTGTGTGCACCGGCTGGACTGGGATTGCTTCAGCCAACAAGCACGGGATGGGTTTGACTGCAAAGGGCAGGCAGAATCAACAGGGTCATAGTTAGATCAGTGATCAGGATCAAATGCGGCTTTATTGCCCCTAAAAAGTGTCTTTTTACAGAGGGAAAACATCACTTGAGTTGTGTAGGGAAGGAGTTTTGTTACTGGCGAAGCTTGTGGTTTTTTTTTTTTTCACTCAGGAGTCTTGGGGCAGATTCAAAGCAGAGGTTATCTGCTCTTGCGAGTCATTGCTGTGAATGGCTGGTGACTAATATTGTACGTAGCCTAGTCCTGAGTTTCATTGTGGGTCTCACTGGTCACACACAAGATCCGTTCCTGGATTATAAGAAAAAGTTACTTCAGTGTAATGTAAACATTAACTAAGAGCAGAAACATGCCTGGAAAGAAAGTCATTCTGGTGTGAGTTCAAGATTGATGATTGCTAACCTCCAGCTCAAGTGTTCACTGGGTCTGTTTTCACTATTGTTGTTTAATCCTGCTGTGTTGCTAGTAATGTGCTTTGCCTGTGACCACACAGTCGTTTGAAATATTTTTTAATGTCAGATGTTTAAAAAAAATCAGGGTATCCTATTCCTTCTCTTTGATTTTAAGTGATCTTGGGAGCCAAGAATAAAGGGTCCATCTCTATTTCTTCTGATTAATAGTGAACTTACAGATGCCTCTGAGTAAAATATCGTTACAGGTTTGAAATGTCTTACTTTAATTGTCACTGACAAGTCTATTTAATTACAATGTCCTTGGCTTTTTTTTTTAATTCAGCACAGCGTATAAATGCAGTTGCATTTATAATATTATTGAACTTCCTGATTCTGGAAGGGAAAAACAGAAATACAATTTTGTAGTCTTCTGAAAAACATGCATTCATAACATCTGGGGAAATTAAATTATTAATGTTAAAGTATCTTTTCTCCGATAATAAAGGCATCTTTCTTTCTACAGATATAAATGCCACGAAACATAGAATTACTATGCAGTAAGATAGCTGTTCTGGATACTATTTTTAATGCTTCTCTGGAAGCCTTTTTCACAATTCAAATGTTTAAGTTATCGAGCAGGAGGTAATAGCAGTGGGAAGTGTGTTTTTGTTTTTCCAGTTCTCGACAGACTGGATCTCCTTGTGTGTATACAGACAGCTGTCATCTTGTAAGATGAATAACACGGGGCTGGAGGAAATTGTGGGGGTTTTGCTCACGTCTTTGAGCAGCTCTCCTGTCAGTGTCCTAACAGAGGTTTCATCTCCTATTGGATACACACAACTCAAAGTGATTCAGTCAGTCTTTTGCAACTACCTTTAAGATGTAGGGATTGTCACTCTCTGGTTCATTAAGTTAAGGGTTTTTAATTGGTTTTATTTGATGCCTGTCAGATATCCCCCAGCTCCATGGAAAGCGTTGTTAGAATATATTGCTGGGTAAATAATGTTAATATTTGACTTTTGAGGTACTTGGCTTGAAAAATAACTTTTGTGCTGGGCACAGAAACAGTTGTTGACACAGCTCTTGTCTGCAGCTTTCGGAGAGGCAGGGTTCCAGACAGATGTAACCGATACAGCTGGAAAAAGAGGAGACTCCTGGGTACAGCTGAGCTCTGAAGGAGGTTTTGGTTTTTGTTTTTCTTTGTTTTTTTGGATGTACTTCGCTCATTGGCATCTAAATGCATGAAGACCCTGACATTTCGGGCTTTGCTGTTCCAAGTCAGTGTCTTGCTTGTGACCATGTATTTTGGTAATTACTTTTGGTTTCGTGGCAGTAGATTTCTAACTCACAGACTAGATACCGTTAGCATAGTAACAGTGTTTTGAAGTCAGAGCAAAGATAAAGGTCCACCTGTCTCCTGGAGAGGCCTAGGGAGGAGCATAAAGATGGATAAAGGCAAATGGATGGTTTCTGTTGGTATTCTTTCAGATCCCAAGGTCAGAGTTTGTTTCTTTCTCCGAGTTAAAACTATTTACTGTTTGCATTTGTTTCTTTCTCTTTTTTCTTTTAATTTTTTTTTATTCCCTCTTGTATCCACAGCATCTTTGGACAGCGAGTTCCACAAAGTAATTGGAGCCCATGCTGGGAAAAATACCTCTTTTTGCTGAGTTTTCTCAACCTGACACCCGGTAGTTTCATTCAGTGCAATGTAAGCTAGCTCTTTTATAATAACAGACAGTAAATAATTCTCCCATTCATTTTCTAGACTCCCTTGCTAAGTATGGGAGCTCTTAGCATAAACCATATTGAGTACATTTTACTGTAGCCTAACAACTTCTAACTGACCCTAAGTCAAGCCTGTATGACTGCAAACTGAAAATCTGTTTTTCTCATGTTTTTTCTTCTAGTATGCAGAGGCCTCAATAAATTTTTTTTCAGTTAGGTCTTGTGATCTAGAAATACAAAGTGGTTTTATTACTGCCTTTTATGTAGTAGAAGCTTTCCTACTGATAAAAGCCAGTAGATCCTGAAGAAGGATCCGGTGTATCTATCCACTAAATAAATTCTTTGGAAAAAGTTGTTATTTTCAGCTCTACCTGAGCAGGAAATGGGGCAACAGGTTGGAGAGACCTTCTACAGTATTGGTGTACTTACTTCTATCATCTTGTTGCAGTTACTTAAATTTGATGTGAACTTGTGACTGCTGTGTGAGTTGGAGCTGTGTCTGCACGCGTGCTCGGTGACAATTTCTCACTGCAAGCAACTGAGGTTTGACTTAACTGTTGAGGGTAACAGATCATAGCATCTCCTCTGGCAGTGTTACTTGCAGGCTTAGGAAAAATGTTTTTTCTTGGTTCTGGCTTATGTTTTAAAGAATTTTTTTAGGAATAAAAATGTTAGATACTTTAAGAAATCAAACAGCACTTTTCCAAGGAATGTATTTGTAGGTGTAGATTAATGCCTCACACTGAGTCAGCACCTACTTTTTCCTTTTCCTGAGAACACTTTTGGTAGATAGAGTTGCTGGTAGGGAAGGCAAAGTGTTCTGGCTGAAGTGTTCTTAAGACCTTCGGGTGGATTTGTGATAGAGGAGTATTTTGGAGTTCCATACTGATTGTACTGAAACTATGAATTATTTAAAAATTACCTCAAAGCACAGAGCTAAGAAATGTTGGCCTTGGTTGTGACTCCAGAAATCAAACTCCAGAAACTTGTGTTTACTTTCTTTAGCACTATGTCCAAGCCATCATGACTAATAAGGTTAATTGGGCAGTGTTCTTTTGGCTTCTATAAAGTAGGATTTGCAAATGTCAAGCGCAGTAGCAGTAGTGTTCTCACATAGGCAGATCTCTTTGAAGAGAAACATGAGAAGAAGAAAGTAGAGCACGTATTATTTGCAATGAGAATAGATGTGTGAAGTTTCTGTAGTCATAATTTGTGTTATAGTTGTTTCTGTCTTTTAATTTTATTTTTTTTTTATTTCCTGCTCAGTTGCACAAGTCTTATGGGTGTATTTTCTTTTGTTACTGAAACAGCACTGAAGATTGTCATAACCTAGTTGGGTATAGAGCTTGAACAGTTTTATATTTGGATTATTGTGCACTTGCCTTACTTTCTCTGTAGACATGATTGATCTTAGTGTGGAACTTCCTTACCCAGATCTACAATTCCACTGATCTTGCAAGTGTTCTTATATATATAGCTGGCTATAGGAGTAAGTACATTCTTTGTATTAATTATTTTAAACTGGGAAATCATCTTAAAAATCAATAGTTTATTTGTTGTCTGTTAAGTTCCACTTCTGTGACAAAAACGAGATCAGATTTAAAGATACAAACTTGGTATTAAAACTGTTGGTAACAAGAATCTGTAGTTGAAAGACTTTTGAGATTCCTGCTTTCAGTTGTAATAATGAAGTAAGAGATGCATAAATTAAATCGTTCTTTGCTTTGCATTGATTAAATCAAAATACAGTGCTGATCTTCAGTTGTTAAATTCGCTGTGTTTGAGTAGGAGGTAGCTTTTGCTGTCAGATAAGTGTAAATTACGTAAGTTAATAAATACAACGAATTAAGCCTTCGCCTTTGCTTTTCAAAATAAATGTTTATGATTAATTTGCTTATGATTAGGAAATGACATTGTCTTGCAAACATTAGTCCTTCATGAGGTAGATGTGTTTTAGAGTATGGTTCTACTGTGGAGGAATTCTTTTGCTGTTGATTTTGAGGTTTTCTTGTTTTGTGTTTTTCTTTAAGCATACATAATGCACAAAGCAAAAGATTTTTCTAGTCATACCTAAGCAATTCAGAATGAGATAATTGTGCATCTCATTTACTGTATTTTTCAGTAAATACAGCAGTGCCTTCAAAACCTCTTGAGTCCCATAACTTATGTAAATTATGTAAAACACTAGAAGAAATAGCACATTACCAGTATGCCATGTGGCAGCGTGAGGCCTTCTCTTCTGCAGCCTATGAGGAGTTCTCCCAACAGCCCAGTATGTACTGATAAACTGTTGTCTTCCATAGAAGTTCATACTGGAGCAGTGGGAAGGTGGTGAGTTTATCTACTGCCTTGCCTGTTTTCATGATAAAAAGTTGATGTGTAGTGACATTTGTTTCCTGTGACTTCCTGCCTTTAAGGAGTTTTTTGACCTAGATAAAGCAGTCGTAGGGGAGGAACCATGTTTATTCTGCAGCTTTTCCACACTGGATGGTGTAGAAAATGAACATTGTATTCCTCAATTAAGATTTCATCCCTACCGTCTTATCACCAAAGGGTGCTGAGACTTTAGTAAGCTGCACGAGGAGCTGGGAAAAATCGCTGTAGTTTTGTAACACATCATTTTTCTGGGACTAAAGAAGGTCTGTACATGACTGGAGCCTTTGTTTCTGCACATTTGTTTATGTGACTCTGCTGCAGCTACTGTGCGTGCTTCTGTGCCTTTCTGTCCTCTTGTTAGTACCGCGGATCACAAACTTCTGCAAAGCATCATCCTCGCGTGCACTGTGCAGCTTAGTACTGGGGGGAGTACAATATTCAATATTCCAAATTTCAGACTGTCCTAATAAATATTTATCTAAACACATCACCTTTTTGTTTGTCCGTGTGCCCAGATAAAATGGAAAACATGAGCTGATTGACACACGGTCGTGTCTGTGCTCAGCTAAACATTCCTGTTGACTTCAGCAGGACAGTTCATGTGGATAAAGATGCGTATGGAATTGAGTGTTTGTAGAATCAGAACTGTGAAGTAAAAAAAGCAAGAGGTGTGCCATTACCATAGCTTATGAAACGCAACAAAATTACTGCAAAGTTGACTGGAATTAATGTTAATTTCATAGAATCACAGAATCACCAGGTTGGAAAAGACCCATTTGAGTCCAACCATTCCCATCAGTCACTAAACCATGTCCCTCAGCTCCTCATCCACCTATCCCTTAAACCCCTCCAGGGAAGGTGACTGAAACCTCTCCCTGGGCAGCCTCTGCCAGTGCCCAGTGACGCTTTCCATGAAAACAATTTCCCTAATGTTCAGCCTGAAAGAACACCCTGAGATACACGTTGTGAATTTTGGGGTTACTGTGTGCGGGGACAGGAGTTGGACTCTATGATCATTGTGGGTCCCTTCCAACTCAGGACATTCTATGATTTGATAATCGATTAAGTTTTTACATTAAGAATGATGGGACTTCCAGCCAAACTCGTGCTGAAAGCAGCAATACCTTCAGTGTTAGATTGGACTGCTCAGCACCTCACCAACTTGAAAGCTGAGTATCTCCAGGGGCAGAGAAGTGTTCATGTCACATAACCACAGCTCCATATTGAAAAAATTACTATCTGTATTTCCATCAGCAGAATTTTGGGAATACGCAGGCTGGGTAGCTTAATATACTGTTTAGTGATAAATTACTTGATCAGTACTTGTTGCTACTCATTCTGTTATTTGGAATCTGCAGTAAGTGCAACTGCTGGTAAATATTTACAGATTACATCAGTGTTGATAAATATTGTCCTCACAAATAATTACAACAAATGGACTTGGTCAATCCTTTTCTTTTTCCTTTTTAAATGTCACCTCAGAAGGTCTGCAGGGTGGGAACCTGTTCTGAAAAGCAGCAATAGGGTGCATTTGAAAGTCATGACTGTGGAGGATCACTGGCTGCTGTACCGATGTGACGTGCCAAAGCTGAGGGATGTCATGGTTGGATGGAAATAGGGGAGCTGAGCTGTGTCAGGGAGTACCAGCAGGTGCTGGAACTTCCTGTGGTTCTGGAATCAAGATTTGTGTTCAAGAGCCTTGCAAAACTGCAAGGGTTTAGGGGAGTGATTGCTAAATAGGACTGAAGGCTGGAAAAAATCCTGGATAGTGAGAGACTTAGACTTCAACACGTTTTTCTTATGAAAAAGGAGCACAGGGTGGCTTGGTTGATGTACATACATTTTCATGGGGATGAAGGATGCTGAGGGATCACGCACAGGTATAAAAACCTAGAGACTATGAACTAAACTTAGCATTTGAACTGAGCAGATGTGCTTAGCAGTGTTGGAACAGCTTAGTCAGAGTGGTCGTATCTACATTTCACCATCTTCTGCTGATGAAAAATAGAGACCTTCGTGGAAAATGGGCTTTAAAGAGAAAATAAACCTTGTTGTGGTCAGACCTGGCAATTAAGTGCAATGTAGATATGGCTGAGTGAAATTTCATGTCTTAGGGCTAGAAGAGGTACAAACAGGAGAAGCTACTTTGGCTGTTCAGCCTTTATTTCTTCCGTAAGACCTTTTTAAATAATCTCCCATTGGATTACAGCAAGAGACTCTCTTATTGTGAGTTTTAACAAGGACTCAGCACTTGGCTTGGTTTTTAATTAAAATTGCTTCTAAAACATCAAACATGTCACTGGGCATTTGTTTATTTACACTTGCCAGCAGTGCTGTGGCATGCAAAGGATTCCGATGTTTTGTTCCTGATCATCTCTGCCTTCATGTCAGAGTTCACTATAAAGTTCTAAAGATAATTTTTATATAGTACACAGTGATTCTTCAGAAATTCTTGTTCTTCAGATGATGTTCTGAGATGCAGCTCATGAGGTGCGAGCCTCTTAGTTCTCGTGGTGATAAGAAGTCAGGTTAGCATGTGACAGAGAAGATGTTTACACTTCGTACTGAAATTAAATTCAAGTTTTCTAAATAGTTTAAAAAAATGAAGATGAATGTTTTGGCTTGGCCCAAAAATGTTATGGACACACGAATGTGTTGATAGAGGTTGCTTTTTAAATTCTGGTTTTTACTGACATCTTGCTGTATGGGAGCAGATAATTTGTTTACTCTTTTTCTACTCTTTCCCCTTCTGCTTCCATCTTTTTTTGTTTTGTTTTGTCACAGCTGTGGAAAAAAAAGTAGTTTAACTTCCATTGAAACATCTATTTCCTCAAAAATATACCTAAAATATTCGTGTCTTGGCACAGCATATGTCAGGTTGTTTGACTATATGTAAGGTAAAAGTCTGCTTTATTTGTGAAGATAGAAAGACATAATTAATGGGGGATTTGTTTATTTTTTTTTTTTAAACTGAGGATACATGAAAAATGTGTTTGATCACTTGGTATTGTCCTGTGGACATGGACATATTTGGGGTGTTCTGAGCAGAGTGTAATTTGAGCAGACAAGGCATGTACACAGGGTTGGTATAGTTCAGTAGTGGGCAGGCTTGGTTACAGTGTCAGTAGTTGGAAGGTATAAATGATGGAAGATGAGTTTTAAAGAACATAATTTCTCTCTTTAGTTGATTCTGCTGACTTCTGGTCATTCCAGATTGGGGGAGAAGGGCTCTGTAATTGAGAGGAGGCGACAGAGACATGATAAGATTAGAAAGAGTAAGGCTTAGAAGAGAGAATGGTGTGCGTGCTCATGGAAATTCTGTGTGGAGAGAAGTTCAGATTTGAACCAGAACAAGCTGATTATTTAAGCAAGGAAAAAAAAAAAAAAAACAACAAACTAAGAATAATAGTGAAGAGGATTATTTTAGTTTCATGCCATGTGCAGATTGGAAGAGGAGAATTGAGATACCACACGGGAAAGACCAGGACAGAGGCCATGCTTTAGGATATGGACTGGGTCTTGGTCAGGTTTGTAGCTGTTATGTGAGGAGAAATGAAAGGGTTTGGGAGGCTTGAAAAAAGATTGGAAAAAGTGGAAGATGACCTGAAGTTTAAGACCTGGGACTGAGAAGTAATGTAATTGTTATCCTTACAGAATGTGAGGAGTCTCTGACTTGGATATTTAATTTGGGAAATGTGATTCAGGAGAATCCAGGATCTTGATTTTCAGAAACACAGACTGTGCTGTCATGAGTGCCTGAGCTCATCCAGAGTTTGAGCACTGCTGGAGCAGAGTGTGACAGGGGAAGGTCGTGTTTTCTGCAGTGCTCCCAACTGCAGGTTGTGCTGGCCTTGAAGCCCATCAGATGTTCCATAAGCCGCTGAGGTCTGCCTTTTTTGCTATTTTTGGGTGGTTTTCTGTTGCATTGAAGTGGCTTACAGAGTGGTCTGGCAAGCGGTGGAGCTGGCACAAAGTATTTGGTGGCCTGCACAACCTTTCAGCAGCAGCCGGCTCGCTGTATCTTGTGGAATAAGATATTAAGGAATTGCAGTTATAAGAGCCCTTATGCTGTGTGAAATAAAAATGGAAAGGAGGAGAATAATCCAAACCAGTAGAAGACCAAAAATAATTTTGGCGTATTAAAAAAGCTCTTGCAATGTAATATAAAAATGTTTAAATCTTACAAGTTCCTGAAACAGCATGCTTTTTGTTAAAGGGGAATGCCAAGTGTTTTGTTTAAAGCTAAAACCTTAAGAGAAGTTAATCTAAGCAGACTGGATGCAGAGATGACTCAGTTGTGCCATACCTTTACTTAGTGTGGGCTTTCTGACCCTTTTAATCTCAGCATAAATGTGAATACCTGGAGAAAACCAGTAGAGAAAAAAGGTGTAAAAGTTTCCCTGGCTGTAGATCATCTCATAGCACAGGACAGAATTATTTTACTTCATTCTGTGCTAAATCATCATCTTTCCTGCTTACAAGCTGGCTTTGCTCTGCAGGTCGGGAGTCCGATTGGTGGCTGAGGGATATTGTGGACTAGGGAAGTCACAAGCTCTAGGGAAAATGGAATGTGAAGGGTAGAGTGGTAGATGGTCCCTTTTTCAAATGTGTTGGGTTTTTGGTTCTACTGCCCCCACATCCCAAATCCCTTTTATCTTAGAAAGCAGAGTTTTCTGCCTGCAAGATCAGTGGGGGTTTGTGCAACATTCTGTTGCCTGCCTGAAAGTGAATTATGTTGAAGGCGATTGTAAAGCCTTTCTGGTTTTTCCATGCCCTTTACTGTAGGAGCTACAAACTGTATGTTGTTCCAGGAGATACGTAAATCCTCTGAAGCTGACCATGCAGGGATACGAAATGTGTTTTGTTTTCTGTCTTTTTAGGGTCTCAATAGGGTGCAAAAACATCTCAAAAAAAAAAAAAACCAAACAAAAACAACCTTGTCATTTGAGAGCAAGGTTTTTCTTTCCCTCCTTTATGCAGGAACGTAGAACCAGGCTGGCATTGAAGGCAAATGTGTCAGTAGTCAAGAACTAAGATTAGTTGGTGCAGCCTCCCAAAGCTACTTAGGTAGCAGGCTTGAAGGGAGCTGTGTGTTTGTTCTCTCCTGTGATGTAACTGGCTGCTCAGGGAGGTGAAATGCTGAAGAAAAACAGTCCTTTGGAGGAGGATTGGGTTATAACAAAGCGTCCTGCATTTCCAGTGCGGCGTTCGGTGGACTTGGGTGCTGACACAAATTAGTAGGAGTGATTACATAAATTATCAATCAAAAGCCTGTTTATAACTTCCATAGATGTAAGCATTAAATAACACATTGAGTAAAGCTGTATTAAAGGAAGCAAGTTACTTCCTTTCCTTATGCGTGTGAATACTCTGGGTGTGGCTGGGTTAGGTTCTGATAAGGTTTCTGCTAGGTGATCAGCCTTGTCTTTTGTATTGATGTAGGCGGTTGTGCTTGTTTTGGGGCAGCCAGCTGAAGCACTTTGTGTGTGTTTGTGTAGGTCTGACCGAGGATGTTCTTTTATCCGGTAAGGGGACTGATGGATTTGGTCCTTTATACCCTTTTATCTTACTAAATGTATTCACTTTTTAGTGGCATTAGGGGCTGCAAGCCAAACTGTGAACTCTTCAAACAATGTGAAACATGGCTTTGAAAAGCGTGCAGTCTGTTCTTAAGTAACTTTACTAAAATGACTGGATTGAGTAAGAAGATTCTCATAGAATGGTGAGATTCCTCCCTGTGCTTCCAGCGAGACCATCAGGAGCTAGTGCAGCCTTTTTTCCTGGCAGCACTTCTGTAGCTGCCTCACCAAGTTGGAGAATAAATGCAGTGGCTGAAGGTGCCTGCCCTGTGCCATTAATGTGGGTTCTGAAATGAACACAGAACCTGACTTGGAGTTCAGGGTGGGCTCCACAGTTTGTGGGTGATGATAGGATTAGTCATTCCGCTTTCTAGATATTGATAATTGCTACAGACATTTTGGACTTGGAAACCACAGAGCTAGTGTCAGTTGAAGTGCTCTGATGACAGGCACGTTTGGCAACACAGGAAAGAGGTGCAATAGGTAAAAACCACAGCAGAGCTGCAGTTGTTTGTCCTCTTGATCTGAAATTCAAGCCTTTGTTTTTAAAACCATTTTCTGGTATTGGTCCATCCATAAAGCTGAAAAACGTCTGTATTAGCAGCAAATTCCAGAACCGTTTCACAGCACTCAAACGCATCATGAACCCTGGCAAGGCAAAATAACCTACAGCAAATGGTAGAAAACTCTGTAATTTCTTGCCTGATCCATTACTTACTTCTTTCCTAGCTGTATCCCTTCTCTTTTTGCTTTCTTCCCAGAGTACTCTGCCCTCTGAGGACTGCTGGAACCACAGGGGGCTCTCAGAGGTTCTTGTAAGCTGATCAAGCTGCACAACTTCTTGTGAGTGGTTAAGCAGAGGAATTGGGGGAGACAGAGGGAGCAGTGAGCAGCAGGCTGACAACAGAACAGGCTTTTCTGCAAGTGTTTAATTTTTACTTGTCTTCACTGTGTGGATTTCCAGTTCGATGAAAGTTCAGGCTTTCTGTAGCAAAACTTTTTTTTACTATAACTGATGTACTGCCAGATTTCTGGCATTTTTACACTTCAGAAAATCTAATTTTCTTAACTGTTTTCTACTTTGAAGCTTTCTCTGTGGGCTAAGGTGCTGTTTTGTCGTCTCTTCATTTTTCCTTAACTGCCTTGCAGGATATAGGGAATGTTACCTATTTCAGATAGAAAAATTTAGTGTTAATTAAATGTTAAATAAACATGTCTGAAGATGAAATGGGAAACTTTGTTCATAGTTGGGAGAAAAATTCAGATCTTTCCACCTGCCTCAGTGTTTTTAAATGTAAGTTAAATACTGAAAGCAATTTATGATGAAGATTTTACATTTCCTTGTTGAATTTTGGCCTGCTGTGAATAGCTTTCCCTGTTTACTGCAGTACAGGCAGCCAGAGCAGTCATCTGCACGCACACCCCAGTACACAAATGTTTACTTTCCTGTCAGTAGTGAAATAACCCGGTTTGCTTTATGGTGTGGTTATTCTGAGGCTGGAAGATTGTTGAGCCTGGAAGAGATCACTAACCCCAGCTTGCTACTTCGCTATAAATAAGTTTGGTCTGCTGTGGGCTAGTAAGTACCCAGAATTCTTCTGTGAGGTTATTCACTATTACCTAAGGTTATCAGCAAAATGGATTGTTTTAAACCTTTTACAGAAAAGAAGCATGCAAACCATGAGGAGAGCAGCATGTGAATGTAAATAATTCAGCTCTCAGTCGGAAGGATACAATAAAATCTATACAAGTTTTACGATTGGAGTTGGTGTTTTAAAGCTATTTTGTCTGAGTAGTAGCTGAAGAAAACTTTACTCATGTTTGTGGAGAAAACATTACTCATATTTGGGTATGCATGTACTTTGTTTTAACTGGAATGTAGCGGAGAAGTGTGCCATGAAATGACTGAACTTCATCTGCAAAGCTTAAAAGCATGATTATGTAGAATACAAAATGACCATGATGTGAGGGAGTGGAGTTTTGACTGCTTGGAGAAATAACAGGATAGTGGACAGGGGAAGAGGCTGAGGAAGGTGTTTCTGAGTCATTGAACTGGGTAGCTTAATAAATAAAAAATATTAGTTGTGAAAATTAAGCTTTTCTTTTTGAAATTAAGAAGAAACCCCTGCAGTTGTGGAAGTTGAAGATGGGACGTGTCAATGTATAAATGTGTTGCCCAAGCCTCTCTTTTTTAGGGAGGCTGGACATGGTTTTGGTGATTTTCACAGTGTTAACCCCGATTCAGTTCTTGTGCTGCAATGTGTTTACTTGTCTCCAAGGTGAACCATTGTGTCTGCAGCTTTTTCTCTCTGCAACAACGTTTGCTATCAATAGGGTTGGGTGGTTTTCTTGTTCTTCTGGCTAAATTTCTTATCTTGCAGATCTGAGTGGTTCGGGGTTAATTACTTTCGCGTAATCCAGGTAGGTACCACGGGACTGGGTGCCTATTGCAGTTCCATTGCATTTCGACTCTTGAGATCCCTGGGCTCTGCTGAAGGCAGTGTTGGTTACTGGATGTGTTGCTCTAATGCAGCTTTGTCCTACTTTAGGACTGTTTTGTCTTTGTGGTAGCTGCTTGTTCCAGCTTTCCTCAAAAGATTTAAAGAAGAGAATATATGTGACTGCCCTGTGTTTTTATAGGGACATTTTGTGGTGAATAATTTGCTGACTGAGAGCATGGCAGCAGTGTTTGGCACAGAGAGAGCAAGAAGCGGGGCTGATAAAGTTCTTCACTGAGTGAAGGAGACTTTTATTTTTAAATCTGGAAGGTCTTTAGATGCTTGTATTGTGGTGGTTCGCACCATCTTTAACTCATTAGAATAACCCTCTTAAAGGTGTTCTAAATGGGGACAGGATTTGACTTGTGCAGGTAATGATTTAATACAAAAATACAAAGGAAAGAGAAATGGCTCCAGGGGATTTAAAATACTACAAGGATAGGTATTTAAAGGGATGTAAATAGATCTAATCATAGCCACTGGTGTGAATGCAGATGGGTGATAGGGACAGAAATTAGCATACAGGAGTGAGCAGTAATCCTTCCTCAAGTGATCTGTGTGCCGGCTCTGGAAGCAGCTTCCTTGGGATAACTTCCCAGAACTGGAGATGACAGTGGAGCGGGTAGGCAGGGCTGGTTGTTACAGAGAGGAGGTGTATGAATGTGTGTGTTTGAATTCCAGCTGAATCTGACTCCCCCTGCCCCAGCTTTTGGAGTCTTAAAACTACAGCATTGTCTTTCATTGCCATCTGGACAGCGGGCTACACCCTGTTACGTGTCGCTGTCTTAGAGACCCTGAACATGTAGAGGAGTTGTGCACAGCTTCAGAATGTCGCTTTCTGAAGTTTAAGTGCATACTCATACAATCTGTAACATGGGTCCAAGCAGAACGCTGCCTCTGAGAATCACAGGTACTACAATAGTCACTTTATATGATCTTATGTAAACTGAGTCTACCGACTGTAAAAGTGACACCACCAGGGGTTGTATTTAATACAAGCTCTGATGCGTTAGTGCCAAACAAAGCTTTGTTTGGAGCATGGAGAAGCAACCTGCAAGCCAAAATTAGCCTGTATTCATTCTGAGCGGTGTGTGTTTCGGCAGAGCTGCCCAGATCATGTCGTTCCTGAAGGCAGCACATTTCAAATTTGAATATTTTAGCTATTACAGCATGGAACACGCTGGTGAATGGTGCCAATAACATACGCTGAACATATGACCAGCACATGCCCCCTCTTCAGCGCAGGCCATGAATTATTTAGTTTGTGTTCCAAGCTGTTTATTTTTGAGAAGTGTTTTCCCTCTGTCAGTGTCAAGCACTGAGCCTTTTGTTTCTTTTTTGTTTCTTCTTTTCCTCCTTTTTTTGCTGCTGCTGTTGATTCTATATTTCTAAAATTTTCTACTGTGTTTACTCCTGCTACTTTGTGCTCCTTCTGTCAGGCTGCAGTCCTTGGTGTCTCAGGTAGCCATGTCCCTGAAACAGAGGAGACCGGTCTGATTATTTTCCACTTGAAATTAAGAGATAACACAGCTATATACTTAATCTTTTGGGACGTGGTCTATATTCATTATTTAGCTGTGATACCTCTTCTGCGTGTGAATTTTTTACTGTTATGTTCAGCATCTGTGAAATGACAGGTTTTTTTCTCTCATCCCTTGTCATCTTTGGTTAGATAAATGGAGTTAAGCAGACACTCTGTAGGCCTGTTACCATCTTTAAACCATTTTTTATCACAGCTCAGGTTCAGTGGCTGTGGATGCTGGTACAAAACCTCTGAGTGAGCACTGACCCGGACTGACAGCCTGGGGAGCACAGGGGAGTGGCAGTAAATGCAACTTTAATGCATCTTTGCAGTGCATTTCATAACATTTTGGGTTGTATTACCTCTCTGATGGGGTCAGGACTGACAGGCAAGTAATTTGACTTGGTGAGCTTTTTGGAATGCATCACCTCTATAATTATTTGTGTGCTGTAGATAATGTTTACCGTTGCACACTGTTTTACACAGATTATTCTCTTAAATTCACTTTTCTCCTGAGACACTGCATGGAGTTAAAGGATACAATTACAGAAAGGTTTTGCTTCTCATGTTACATATATGGTAAACGTTGTTCCAAGCATTTGCAGTAATTGAAATCTTCCTCATTATACCTGTTTTTAGAAGGGATTTCATTTTAACCTTCACATTAGATTTCTACAGCAGAACAGTTTTATTACAGCAGGAACAGCGCTTTTGTTGTTTTAAGCATACCCATATGCAAGATTTGGGCCGTGAAGATAACCTGTAACCAACCCTTTTGGTTTCAAGGTTCATTCAAACAAGCAAATGGGGAGTTAGAGCTGAAAGAATCACCCTGTTCTGTCCTGTGTGTCAGCTCTGGGGTTCACACTGTCTGCTCGAGTCAGATTAGTTTACTGGTGTGCCTGAAAAACAATCCCTTGGAAGAGGAGGAGAGAGGCAGGCTCAGGATTACTTTTCTGTCCAGTCAGAAGAGCAGTTTTTTCCATTACCAGACAGGAGGAAATTAATAAGATTGATAAAATGTCTTCATGGTATGTGACCTAACAGTGTTATCGGCATCTGAGCCGATATAAAGATTGGAAAGGTTTTGGTGGTTCTTTCTTGTTCCTGATCCTGGCTCTGGCACCACTTGGTTTCTGGTTAGCCAGTTCTCTCATCAGCCCCAGGCAATGCCATTTTCTTCTTTAAAATCTTTGTTTTGCTGGGGGAGCTGGTGCTGCATTAGAGTTGAATCAGCTCCTCGAGCCGGGGCTGGTAAGCCCTGCACTTTTGCAAAGAAGTTCCTGGCCACCTGCTCCACAGGCCAAAAAAAAAAAAAAAAAATCTAGCTATGTGATGTCTCTGGACACTGCTTCTGCGATGAGCATAAGCTCATAGTGAGAGGTACTATTCATGCATATTATTTTCTTTTATACACACCTGTGTAGCTGTACAAGAGCCTCTCTAGTTGATTGCGGCTTTCTTTTTTTTCCAGCATCTTATAAATGTAACAATATCACTTTGGCTGCACAAGAGGAAAAGATGGTTGGACTTGACATCAGTTTTTATCTGGAAGATTTTAACTGATCTTTTGGCCACTGCTTCCTACAAAGTTTGTTTGGCTCTAGCGTATCTCAAAGGACCGGAGCTTAAAGCTGAGAGCTGTACGGTGAAATAGTGCGCTCTGTAGCAGAGCAGTTATTTCCATTTTGATGTTCTGGTTTTAGAAAATGTAATGATCTAGAGCTAAATCAGAGAATAATAATGAAAAAAGGTCTGGTATGTGAAACTAAAAAGAAACCACTCTCAAAACATGGTTGTTAGAGGGTCAGAAATGCTTGGGTTTGGTTTGGTTCATACAGCCAAACTACATGCCTTTTGTCGTTACCTTCCCATAGGGTGTTGATTCTTGTATTCAGTCTGGTTACGATTTCTGCCACTGGCTGTAGAAGTGCAGTTAAAGTAAAAACAAGTTGGAGAGGGTGCAGCAGTGCTCTTTATCTAAATAGGACGAGAAATAAAGAGAATAGTGAAGATGGCACTTCCTATGTATTTCCCTCTCCAAACCAGTTTGATTATTGCAAAAAAAATTAGTAATGTGGCTTTATTTGGGCAGTGGAAGTTTTTGCAGGTTCATTATATGTTTAAGAGGCAAGGTAGGAGTGTGATTAAATAAAAATAGTAGCTATTGTATAGGTAACCAAAACAAAAGTAAGTTCATTAGTACTGCAGGTGGGTGGTACCTCCTCTGGCTTGTCAGTGCCTCCGCTCTGTGCTGCTGGGGCATTTGCAGCTTATTCTGCATTGGGACACAGAGCAGCCATGGATGAGTAACAGGTTTAGTAGCTTGACAGTGTTTGTCACCTTGAATGGCAGCTCACGTTTGTTACTAAAGGAAAGCAAATGAAGAACCCTTTTTTTCCCCCAGATATCTTTCTACTTTGTTTCTAGTGTTGCTTTTTTTTAAAAATTACTTGAAATCCTGTTTTTTTTTTTTTCCCGTTAGTGGAAGAAAAAGCCTGCTTCTCACAGGCATGTGGGATATGTGGGAAATGAGGTTTCTGTAGCTTAAGTCTTCAAATCATTATATTCAGAATGTAACTGTGTAGGCTTTGATTAGAATGTAGGCATTAATCTGCAGTTTTCGTGGTGTAATAGTACAGGACTGCTGAAATGAAAACTTCAGCTTTATTTGGGAGGATGTGACCATTTGCTTAAGATACATGTGCACGTTTTACTTTTTGCTGTGTAGGCTTCACAGATGCTACTCTTATGCTCCTTAAGCAGCTGTTCCTGTGCAAAAGACTCTGTGTGGGGCACTTCAGCCTTCTTTAATTGAATCATCTCCCTTGTACTGCAGGCTCACCTGGTGTGCTGCCTATTAAAGTGCTTGTAGGAGAAGGGAGATCGAAGGGGGTGATCCAGTGCTTTAAACAAAGATTGGATGTTAAGGAAAAATATGTTCTGTTCCCAGCTCTATTGCACGCTTGCCAAAATGATTGACCAAGTCACAAATCTGTTTAATCTGTTTTTAAAAATGGGGCTAATACTTCATGGGCAGAGGCAGGGGGATGATGACATTTCAGTGCTCTTTTCTAGCACTTTTTATCAAGAGCTATACCTTGCCTTCTAAAATTAATGCCTTGGGTTTTGCAGTGGCTTTCTTTGTCTGCAGCGCAAACACCCAAGTTCTCTCCCTTTCCAACTTGCCTCCCCCCTCCCTCCCTGTTTTTGAGGATTATTGGTTCTGGTTTTGCCAGTGCTCCAGGCTTCCCTACGTCTGCTGTTCCTGTGGGAATGGTGCTATCCCTAAATTTAGGTGTGCCTAGGAGTGCAAAGAACACTGGATCTGATGTGTTATGGTGACTCGCTCAGTACTTCAGTGATGCAGACCGGTATGTTTATTCAATTATGGTTGAGACCTTGAAAGCAGTATATCTGGGAACACTTAAATGTCTTAGTTACTCAGTAATACATCATATATAATTGCCATTACTCCCAGAAGGTTTGTTCCCAGTGTAGTTTCTAGTACACGTACATCTTTAGAGCCTTGTGAGGAGTGCTTGGCTGAAGTGGTCATAATCCGTTCTGGTAACAGCGTCTGCAGGCAAAATCCTGACTCAACCTGAAAGGTCCCAGATTAACCCAATATTGTTCTGTCGAAAAGCACTGGACATGCACTCTTGGTTACAAGTGCAGTCCTGCACTCCCTTTGATGGCCAGTAACTTCCGGAAGCTTATTTTTCTGTAGTAGTTCAAATTTCAGGGTTTCAAAAAGAAAGATGAGAACAGTTGTATAATAAAATTTTGTCTGTGTAGTAATACAGCTGTTAAATTAAGCTGTGGTGGTGGTTTTACTTTATCTTCTTGAAGAGAGATTAGACTGTGAGATAACTTAAACTTACTAAAGCATCAGGAAACTTCTATATTTTTGGTTAGAGTGGTTTTCTGCTAGGTTAGTAAATTTGCTGGAGGTAGGAGTGGCTTTAGGTAAGCAGAGGGGTCATGTAGCTGGGACGAGAGCTCAAGCAGGAGGCAGGGAAGAGCCTACCCCATTTCCATGGGATGAGCTGCATCCCATGGAAACCTCCCCTAACCAAGCTGCTCTTGTGAACTGCCTGGTTGGTACCTATGCTTCAGGAATCTTGGTTTGTACTTCTCATTACTCCACTAGATGTTGTTTGGAGTGGCTTTCATTTTACTTAATATTTAGGGTGACGGTGAGCAAGTGAGAGTGTGTGTCTCTACATCTAGAGTCCCTTCAAAGCCAATGAAAAATAAACATCCCTAGACTTGATTTCCCCACATCCATTTATGCTTTTCCCTTCTGTGGGATGTGCATCATCAGGCGTCTATTCAGCTCCCTCTTTGCAGAGATGGATGACTAACACAGGCACAGGTTTGTGCTTGGAGAACTTAATCCCATGCTTTCTTTTAGCATGCTGTACCCTTCCCTCCCCTGTACTGCTGTTACTTTATCAGCACAGTGACAACAGTTCACATGGATTCTGGTCAAGGCTTTTATTTAAGTCTTATTTTCTTGTCACTTGCGTGACTATCTGACTTGTTAAATAATTTCTGTTGGTTTTGTTCAGTTTTATCCTTCTGCATTTCCCTGCTGCCCCTTATTGACACGCCATGGTTTGAGAACTTGTCATGATCTTAGAAGAACAAGGCAGGAGAGTACTTATTGAGGAATATTTTCCAATAACAGCGTGTTTGCTTTAGATTAAATAGTTTATTTCCTTGTCGGCCTTTCAGACTCCTTGGAGTCTGGATTGGTTCTGGAGTGCCCACACAAGTGATTCTGGAAGGTCTGTGTACGCAGTGGAGCAGGCTGCTCATGTGCCATTTGTAGAGGGTCTGCACCTTGATTAGAAAAGCTTTAGAAATTTGCAAATAGAAGAGAAATCAAAGAGTGGCTTCAACAAACATTCTGCAAAGTACAGGTGGTTAAAAAACCTATCTCAGAGTATAATATAAAACCTTGATTTCCGTGGAGAAAGCCAGCCCAACAGTATCGGCAAAGTGAAGCAAATGTGGAGTGGCCCTTGGACATCCAGCGTTGTTGGGTAATTGTGAGATGTAATTAATGCCCACAGCTTTTTGAGAGGAGTCTGAGAAAAGCCTGCTCTTTGGCTAGCCAGGCAGATTTAAGGGGGAAATGAAACACTGCTGTCTGCTCAGAACTAGAGGTGGTAGGAAGCATTTTTTGTCACTTTTCAATAGCCTGAGTTAGTCATGGATTTCTGTGTGAAATAAAATGCTGTTCTGCTCTTGGAATCAAAGTTCTGTCTGCAAAAGCCATCTAAAATAAACATTGCTTCCTTGATTCAGGAATAATCTTCCTTTTCTGTGCAGCCTTACCTCTGTGGGTTGCTGTGCTTTTGTTAATGATTAGGGCATAATTTTGCAATAGAGTGCAGGTCTCTGATGAGGTAATAAATGAACTCTTCTGTTCCTGAAGTAATGTGTGAGTCATCAGTGCTTTTTTTTAAGATTATGCTTGCGTAAAAACACATCATGACAGCACTTGTTCACTGTACTTCCTCCTACTGTTATAATTGTAAGGAGTAGGAAAATGCCAAGCCCTGTATGTTTGGCTGCAAGCAGCTTTGTTTGCTTTGCCAGTAGCTTTTTATTTAGCAGTGAATAATATTATTATACCTTCTGTGTTTCCCTGTGAACTTTTACATCCCGGTGAGCACCCCAAAGCTGAGGGTGGAATGCCAGGCACCTCGGTAACCAGCAAATTTGGAATAAAGGACATATAGTGGGTTTGGTTTGTTTCCTTCAGCTCAGCTACAATTGTAAATCCTGTGCGTTATGAAAAGTTTTGGAGTGGTGTTTACTGTGACGGTGAAAGTCTAAGCTTGCATATTTGATAATAGGAAACCATTGTTAAATGCAGTTATCTGGAAGGAAAAAGAAATGATGATTGATTTTTACTTTCCTGTTGCAAGTGTTTTGTTTCTGTGTTTTAAACAGGAAGCTATTGTGTTATAGAGTTACGTGTGCTCTGCTGGGACTCAAAATAGCTGTTTGAAATTTGGCAAATAGAGAGGCACACAGTCTTTGGACAATTTAATTAATTTTTGTCATTTAGAATGAAATTTAAGGATTGAGACCATACAACCTGACTGTGCATACGGCTTTTGTGTACATAGATGCTAAATACCCACAAACGCAGTGTTTCCATAGGCGGAGTTTCTTTTGTGTTCACAGGCTGGGGAGCCTCAAATTCCAGAGGCATTACATGAGCAGTTTTAATGAATTAGTGTCTGGTTTTCCTGCAGCAGATGTGACAAGCAGCTTTATAAGCTGCTTCCCATCGATCGCTGTTTTCCAGCCCTTTTGTGTCTTTCTTTTGCTTAGAGAAAAGCAACGAAGAGCTTGGTTTCTACAGTAACTGCTGCCTACATTCTTGCCTGCAGGCCAATTTCTGTGTCAGTTCCTGCAGCCTGTGCAGGGCTACTGTATTGAATTTCTGTAGGTTTGGGGTTTGTTTTGTTTGTTGTTGGTTGTTTGTTTTTTTTTTTTCCTTCTTGCTCATTTAAATACTTTGCCCCTTAAGAGCTGAGGAGAATATGGTGGGAATTTGTGATCCGGAGATCTGTATTTGTAGTTAACCATAGCTTGTTTCCATGACTGTAGGATAACCAAAATGTTTTTGCTGCTGATCAATACCAATTGTTGTGTGGTTGGTAGAGAGAAAAAAATCAAATGCGTGACTGCTGAAACAAGAACCTTTGAAAATGTCTAATAACACTTTCATTAATGCTTGTTTTTGTAGCATAACAACACCAGGGAGGGGCACGATCAGCTTTAAGTTGGTCATGGAATCATTTACATTTGCTGTAGTTAAACAACTTCAGGACGCGTTTTTTTCAGTCTCGACTTGTAAATGCCCTTAGAGGAATTGTTGTGAACATAGGGTTAAAAATGCCTGGGTTCTCACAAAGGTCACTGTCTAAGTGGGGAAGAGGAATTGAACACCATTTCAAATAACAGAGTGTGTTTGTTACTCACTTTGTATTTGCTGCTGTTGATTCCAGAATGTTCCTGGTGTCATCATCAACAGTCTGTTGTCATAGGGTCATTTTTTGATGCAGACAGGCTTATTCCAGACCCTTCTGAAAGCACTATTCCCATAATGAATACCAACTGCTTCATATACTTCTTTATGCACTCACTAAAACATGAATGGGGAAATCTGTAACCTCTGTTTCCTATGGGGGAGACCCTGGTTTACAATCAGGTTGGTTTTCCAGCCTTTGCTTTGAATTTGGTAAAGTGCTTTGTTGGCCGTTTTGAATTACCATGAGGCCACAGCACTTTCACCACTTCTGATGAGGCATTGATCTTTGCTTTCGAATCTGAGACACCTGAGTGTTTCAGTGCATCAGGGATCTTTTTCTGCAGGATGTTTTGCTCTGTGTCTCTATGCGGACAGTGATGGTGCACCTGAAGAACCACAGAGATACTCGTGCAAAGCCTGCCTAGCACTCTGAATAAGAAATCTAATTGCATGTTTAAAAAATTGGGGTTTTTTCCTTATGGTGATGGAGGTCAGCCTCGCTATGGAGCTCTCACATTTGCTGTCTGTGGAGGACATGCTTTGCAACTATTGATCTTCAGTCAAAAGGAATCAATTGCAAAGGATACAAGGAATTAAGGGAAACACACACAGGAGGTCACGATTTGCTGAGGAAAAAGCTGCTGCTGTATAAAGGGCAGCTGCTTTTTGGGTAACATCTAGAAGTGTCCTGGCCAAACATAATTGAATATAAAATTACGATAAATTAGTCAAACCAAGACTTAGTTTAAAATTGTGGATGGATGAAGGAGGAAGAACCCATCCCGCTGCTCTGTGTGTGTGTATTAGTAGGCAGTGATTCTCTGTTCCTGCTGGGGCAGCTTCTCACATCACTGTATGGAGGCTGTGGCCAGTGGCAAGTGGAAGAGCATTAAAAAATTTCTTTTAAAAAGCTAGTAGAGTAGTTGGGCTTTATGTTTATGGTTTAGAAGTATTATTTAATTTTATAAGTCAACAGAGAACAACGGATAATCCCTCTGTTCTTACCAACAGAGTAGGAAGTTTTACAAATGCAATGTTAAAGCCAGAATTTGTGACAGAAGCACGTGGTGAGGCCTCATGTGGGTGAAACAGCAGCTGGATAAAAAGTTACCCATTGAGAAAAGTTCTCTCTGCTTCATGCTACAAGAAAACAATTATAAACTGGTTAGCATACCAGATCACCCTTGATAAAAATTTCCTATGATAAAATTTGCTATGCTCATAACTTTTTTTCTTATTATGAGGAAATTTTACCACAGTGTAAATTTTTTTGTGTAATCCTAGAAGAGACTTTGTAAAACAAATCCCTGCACAGTTTTTTTTTGTTTAAAGAGTCAAGGAAATGCTTCCTACAGAAAAATGTTTATTTCCAGATAACATGTACTTCATTAGCAGTCGATTAGTGCTAGAGGTTTCCATGTGGCTGTTTAATACTGTGACTATTTGGATGGATATGTATACCTACCATCATCGTTAGTTTGGAAACCCAGATTTTTAACTGTTGGGTTCTTTAAGATGATCTTAACATTTTGACTCTGCTTAGAAGCAGTTCAGTTCTGTTTGTCTTTTCACTAAGTTTTGGGTTTGTTGATTCTGCTTTGGTCTAAAGGTGATGCTTCTATTCTGAAAAAGCACTGCAGTGTTGACTTACAGTTCAATTAATCACAGCCCAAAGTCTTAAAAAGAAATTCTGGATGTAATTTCATACGCCTGCTCTTGGTGTTAAACAATCAGGAACCTTTTGTTATAAAATTAGGAAGATGAGGAAGTTAGAAATGTGATGGTGTTGCTTTTGGAAAAAGGTGGGCTGAGTGAAACAGACACTTTCTCCTTGGTGTCACAATTGTTGCTTTTCTCCAAGTTAATGGAAGTTCCTTTATTCCAGGATCTCTAAGATGTAGAGTTGAATCTTTTCTTAAAAGTTTCCTAGTGTCTTGGGTGTGTTGCTTTGATCACTGAGGGAAACCAAGCTCAGCTCGTTCTTAGGAGATGCACCTGTTTCTCTGGACATGAGGGCACAGTACATGTAGACTCTCTAAAGGCTGAAGTTCTATGTAGTTATATCTCCATAGCATTTCTTGGTTTTGTAAAGAGTCATCTTTCAAGCCTTGCTTATTTAAAAATCGGTTGAAAACCAATAGCTAGAACTAGTTTAATAATTTCCTAATGATCCATTGTGATGAAATCAATAATAAATGAAGCAACAAATGGGAAAAAAGATGATATTGTAGTCCATATTCTTTTCTACTGAAGTTTGCCTGTTAGCAGGAGGTCATGCAGACTGTCATTTCCAAGTACCGTGTTCCTGTAGACACCTGAGTGCTGCCCAGCTTTGACACGCTGCTCTTAGATTTCATGTACAGATGTTCCATAGGACAACACTGAGGAAGCGATACCCCATGTGGCTTTCTAACCTCGTAGAACTAGGGTCAGTGCTGTTCACCAGTGCGCTGGGTTCTGGGACAAGGGAGTAGCTGTGGCAGGTCACGGTTTGATACTGGATTGCGGGTGGGAATGGTCAGTATACTGGAGGCTGTCACCTAGCAGGATGCTGACAACCTGGAGGAGCAGATGGACAGGAACCTTGTGAAGTTTACCAAAGACCAATATAAAGTCCTATGTCTGGGGTGCATACAGGCTGGGAATGACCAGCTGAGGAGCAGCTGTGCAGAGGAGGACTGGAGGAGGAGGCTGTACGTGTTTCAGCAGTGCATCCGTGTGATGATGGAGACTGACTGCTTACTGGGTGGTAGCAGATTTGGGTGCCTAGTGCAGACAAAAGTGATGACAGACTGGAGAGGTGAGGATGGGGGGCTGCAGAGAAACTTGGGGAACTGGCATATAGGGCATATGAGCAGAGAGGCTGAAGGACCTCTGTTTCTTTCTTTATCTGGAGAAGCCCAGAGGTGGGTGTAATTTTCAGTCTTCCCCTGCCTAAGGGAGGGATGTAGAAAAGATGGAGCCAGGCTGTGCCGAGAGTCCACAGTTTGAGGATGAACAGCTGTGGCAAATTGCAACTAAGGAATTATACCTGGAAAATGAGGAAAACTGTTGTTAGGATAGCCAGTTACAGTGATGAATTGTTTGAAATTTGATTAGACAGGGCCCTGAGCGACCTGGTCTGACTTGGAAGTGAGTCCTGCTTTGAACAGGAGATTGGGCTACAGACATTCAGAGGTCCCTTCTGAACCCCATTTGTGGTGCTGTTTGAAAGAGGGAGGGGAAAAAAAACCAACCCAAGTTTTGCTTGACTTTTGAAATAGAATTGAATCAAAAATAGGCCTGGAATTGTACGCTGTGGCGTCTTACTGGTGATTTAAGCTTCAAAGGGTGTGTATCTTCTACTAGAAGTGTAAATAAATCAGCTGACCAGGAGGTTCATTTTTGCTGGGGAAAGAGTAGCTGGGAGGGGAGGCGTAAGTAGGTAGGTAAGGGGGATTAGGAAAGGGATTAGTTTCAAATCTCCCTTCAATGGAAGGGAGGCCATATATAGAAGTACTCCGATTTCCGTGGGTTTTTGTTAGTTCACTGATCAAAACAGGAGAGGAAAAAGAGGTATGAAAACCATCATCTTAGCCTGCTGTGCTGTCAGAGAAAACCTGAGGTGAAAAAGGTCTGTTCAGTGGTCCAGGTATGGTTCATTACCTGTTTCTCTTTGACATGAGTTACCCTGTTGTCCATCTTGTTTTTAAAGTATTTGAAGTAAAAAATTGACAAAACCAATCCCCCAGGTGCTGACTGGCTTCTTTTCGCAGGTCTTAACTTCTCTAATTTAAGAAGTTGAAGCTCTCCTTGGCTCTTGGAATTGCTGAGGGGTAGTGAGAAAATATTAGAAATACAGATGTGACAATAGAGGCTTTGCACATTGTCCCACTGGACACTCACCTGGAACCCCATGAAACTGCTGAACTCCTAGAGACAGTGCCTAACTCAGCACATCTGCGTCTGCAGGGAGCTGTGGAGATAGTAAGAGTTTTCTGGGGAGTAATTAAAAAATCCTAGAGTCATGGAATGGTTTCAGCTTAAAATCATTCCCCTTGTCCTATGATTTGATGCTGCTTGTCTTGTTTTCCAGTAGTCAAACCAGGATGAACTTTTAAGGAAGAATAATCAGGATGGCGAGTTGCATGTTAGCTGTGACAGCTCTGCTGCAATTTCCCAGCTCACACCCTGCCTTCCCCTCTGCTGGAAGCATAAGGCAGGCACTCCTCATAATAAGTGTAGGAAGTAATTGAAGTAGGGATCCTATAACCAGTTGTTTGAAATAAATAAATTGCAGTGCCAGCACCTCAGCTAAATCATGCTGTTTGTTTTCATCCCCTGGGTAACTAACACACTGGTCATCTATGACTGCTTAAACATGGGTGTTTTGTACATGTTTGTTTGTAGGAGTCTGTTGGATCAGTCTTGGTGGATCTCTTTGATTTCTTGCTCCAAATGGTATCACGCTCTGCAGGAAGATAGGTGGTCGGTTGGGTATATGTGGTACAGAGCCACAGCTTAAACAACTACTTATTTTCTTTCATTTTTTTTAAAAGATGAGGATAACTGAGTTTCTTCCATAACAACTGTCCTGTGGTAGCACATCCTGAAACTATTGTAAACACTTTAAACAGTGAGTAAAATCTGATTCAGGTTGCTGGAGACTGAGTGTTCGATCAGGTCTTTCCCTCTGGGTTTGCTGTGTTTTTCCTTTAGTTCATTGTATAACTAAAGGATGTGCCAAAACCAGCTGGATCCTGATCAAATTAAAAATGTTCCTTACATTGATTTTGGAGGCAACTGTAGTATGTTTGTTTTAATGCAGTTGATTCAGAAAATCTGTTGGTTAGTATACACTGTTTATTCTTTTTTTCTGAATTTCAGATATTAAAAAATTGCTTCTATCGAAAACCCTGTGTTTACAAATACAAATCAATTGGCAGATGTGTGTTCTTGATAATATTCAGGTGTTTGCATGTTCTAACCAGTGATCTGTAAGTATATTGTGTCTTCCTTAGTGACGCCATCCTTTCAAACTCCCCCTATGAAATGCTGTCAACTGTAACGGTAACACCCGTAGGTTTTGATATTGTTCCTGACTATAAGTTCTGAGTTTGTTTGGTGCATTCATAACCTATGCAGTGCCCTTGATTAGTCAAAGCTCCTGACTTTGGCTCTGTGTTTGGTTTCTTTCCAAACTTGATGGACATTTGGGAGCACCGCTGCAAGGTCTGTGCATTCATCTCACCTGAGTCAGCCACCCTCTCCTCTAGCGAGAGATGCCTGCAGGGGAGAGAGTGCAGGAGCGTAAGGAAGGAGGTGCTTTGACAGTTGTACTTACACGGAATGTTGGAGGGGTTGTTGAGTGTATATTTGATGTGTTCCTATATTTCTGGTACTTGTAGCTGCTTTGTCCCCATCCATTCCCCGCTCCAGCACTGTAGGGTTCCTCGTTATTATGTGCTGGGTTTTGTACTAGATAAGGAGAGATTTAACCAGTGAATGAGCATCTAAAGCGACGTACACCTGGTTGTATTGTTCCCCTAGATTTTCTTAAGCTGGAATAAGTTAGGTCTGAAAAGCATGAAGTTAAATTTGCAGGTACGGAACAGCCTCATAAAATATATGGAACAAGTGACTGAACTTCAGGCCTATCTCTTTCAGATGGATGCTTTCTAACAGGAATTTTCATTTACTCTTTAGCAGAGCGGATGCCCTTAGTTACCCACCTTGCTTGCACCTGAGAAGCAGTGTTGTCTTTATTGCCGATTAACTGAAATATTTAGAAAACATTTTTATTAGCAAAACAGCTGAGACCTCTTTTGGTTATCACATAACAATACAGGCAAAAAGACATTATACTGAAAAAAGCAGAGAAATGAGTTGTTACTAAGTGTACTGAGGAAAAAAAAAACCCTGCCAACCCAGAAACTGGTCTCTTTAACTTCCTTGCTGAACTGGATGTGCAGTTTTTTGGCATAGATTCTGTTCCTAATTTAGTACGTTAAGCATGTTTCAGAAATAGGTCGTCTGTTAAATTCGGACGTAGTCCACACTGAGGAGTAAGGCTGAGAGAAAAGGAAGGTCATTGTCGATTCTTTCTCTTCTTCCTGATCCTTGGGTGTGCATTGTAGGAAAAAAAGCATCGCTGCGGTGCACGTGGCAAGAACCAGAATGAAAATCAAATGCTGCCTTTGTTCTAGAAACAGCCTTAGACTGATTAATGGTAAGAAATAAAAACCAAAACACATGAGAGTTAGTGTTTTTAAGGCAACTCAATTCCTTCCAATTCTTACCTCACTTTTATGTTTAAAGTATTCTTCCAGCTGAATAATCACTTTGTTTACAGTCCATATCTTGCACTCGTGGCTGTGTTTCTTAGCCCTGTGCCAGACTGCTGCTGTTCCCTTTCTTTATAAGACTACATCTACTTAGAGTCTCTTGAAAAAAAAAAAAAAAATCTGAGGTTTGTTTCTGGCTGTTGTGTTGTCGGAAATTCCTGTTCATCAGTGGAAGAGGTGTGTGAATGCAGTTGTGGGTTTAGTGCCAAGCATAGCCTAACAGATTAAGAAAGAGGAGATAATACAGGTATTTGATCTGCATTTTTGTAGAGAGAAAGTAAAGTTTCTTGTTAGCTCACTGTGTTTATTTACTGCGAAGTTGTAAGCAGGCTGTTCTGCTTAATTGGGGTAACCTATACATGCTGTGTGCAGAGATGTAGAAAGGAGAATGCTGAAAGTCACAAAACTGTTTTGCTTTCCAAATTTTTGAACAAATGCACATTGTTTATCATTAGTCTTTAATTTCTGACATGCAGTCTTCGGTAATAAATGAAAATGGGCAATTTATTGAAATTGGCTCCTAAATTCCGCTCTGAAAAAAAGCAAATTGAACATAGTACTACAGCAGCAAAGTACTCTGTAAATGATCAGAATCTGGATTGATGTGTTTAACATAATAAGCATTTTAAGAGAAAAGAAACTGAATCTCTTAGTTTGACCAGTCTGTGAAACTGGGTAGACCTCAAACCGGGCAACATTTATGCTCTGGAATAATTTTGGTAGCATGGACCTACTTGTTCATTTGCTGAAGTTGTTCTTAGGCGTCATAAAATAATAGTCTTTTTTCTTCAAAGTTGAACTTCATCCTGCTCTTGTAACTACCCCTAGAAGAACTTCATAAATTCATAGAACAACCAGGTTGGAAAAGACCCACCGGATAGATTATCGGGTCCAACCATTCCTATCAAACACTAACCCATGTCCCTCAGCACCTTGTCCACCTGTCCCTTAAACACCTCCAGGGAAGGTGAATCAACCACCTCCCTGGGCAGCCTATTCCACTGCCCAATGACCTATTGTCTGTAAGGGAACTGTACTTGCCTTGCAAGGAAGTGTAAGCAGCAGCGAAGAAATATTTCGCTGCCAACCGATTGCCCCTGTTACAAAGAATTGCACGTGTTCATATTTCTTCCCAAAATTTAAAATTGCTCAGCTGGGGAACTGTTTCTAGTTGCTGTTCTCTGTGGACATTTTGTAGGATGAAGGTGGTTACGGGTAATTCCATGAGGTGCCACACCTTCTTGACTTTCAGTTGGGTTGGGGGACACATGCAAGCTATGCAGATATCTCGCAGTCTGTAAACAAGCAGCTTATATGTTTGTTCTTGTTTTTCAGCTGTACTTTCAGGTTTCCCAGCACAAACATCAAGATAACATTCACAGCTCTGTCCAATGAAAAGAGAGAAAAACAGGAGGCCCCGGAGTCCCCAGTGAAGCCTGTGCAACCCCAGATCTCTCCCTTAACAATAAACATTCCAGACAACATGGCTCACCTGATCAGCCCTCTCCCTTCTCCCACAGGAACTATCAGGTATTTAAACCCTGCAGATTGGACAAAGTGTGGTTACAGACTTGAGATAACTTTCTAATGGGTTTTAAGTGTTTTGCTGTCGTGGTAGAAGTTCAGTTGAAGTTCAGCATTACCTGCTTTGGAGAAAACTGCCCTTCTGCTAATCGATGAGATGAACAGCCTTTAACATTCAGATTTACTATATTAAATGTGTAGAGATGCTCTCAGAAACCTGGTGTTCTTAGAACAGCAGAGGAGCCTATCTCTGCCTTGCATTCCAGATTATTTAGATTGCTTCTTACTCTTGCATGTTCTTGCAACACCTTAAGTGAAATAAGTCTAAGCTAGACCATTTTCAAACATTCTGAGAGTCACTGTTCTCCTGAAGTTTATCATCAGGAAAAATATCTTCTACTTATCAGTGGTGTGGAAAATAGACTGATCTGTTACTCCAGAAGGTTTGTTATTGATCAGTCCTTGCTGGTGGTAAACAGACATTTTACTTAAAATACAGTGTATGAAGCAACGTTTAATGTAGGAAGCCCTCTGCGGGGGAGGGAGGTTAATCCAGGTTTTTGACTTACTGTGCTGCTTTATTTGATAATCGTAGCCATTGTCCGACTTGTTATTTGGGACCAAAACCAAACATAAGCGAGCTGTCCTCGCAAACCAGTGAAAAGAGTTTATAGTAATTTTTAAAAAACAATAGGAAGTTCAGGATCAAAAATTTCATTTAAATGGACTGAAAGTTGTGTTTCAAAGTCGCATCCGCGCTTTTAAACGGTTTTTTTCCTCCCATCTCACTTCCCGTATCTTCACGTGACTGCAGGACTGTTAATGCTTGATTGCTAAATGTGTAGATCTTGTTAATGAAATCTGAATGTAAGGATAATTGACTTCTTTCATGCTTACCAAGACCTTGATCTCAATATTGTGTGGTTTAATGAGATCTGAGTAAACGGTGAAAGCAGAGAGAGGAGAGATCTAGATTTGACTGTATAACAGGTTTACTTTCTTATTAAAATTCAAGGAAAACAGATCTTGCCCAAGAAATGACAGAACAGCTCATAAATATTTCAGATAATATCACATACATCCCCACAGCCCTTGCCTCCCTATGAATTCTGTAATTCTCTTCAGGGCTTTTGTGCACCTGTTGAGTACAGTTTATTACAAAAAAAGACAACGACCGTGTCGGGTCTATTTTGAGAGCAAAGCTTGACAGTTTCTCTTCAAATCATCCTGTTTAGTAGAAGACTTGTAAACTTGCTTTGATTGTACCATATGTGTCGCTTTGTCAATATATGCTAAAGTGAGCGCAGTTGAAGGATGTTGTCAGCTGATCTGTGAAAACATAGAACAGCAGTGACCTATATTTAAAACAATAAATTAGTTACACATTTTGGCTCTAATCAAGGAGTCTGCCGTACAACACTTACACTAGACAAAAAGATTAGAATTTTTTTTTTTTATTGTGAGTAGCAAATTGTTGGTGGATTTCTTGTGATGTGAAACTTCAAGAAGAGTTTTTCATATATATTGCCCAGTCCCCAGTGCCTGTCTTGTTCCTGTGCATGAAAGAGGAGGCAGACAAACAGAACTTGGCAGATAAACATTTGTTAAAGCTTTGTCATATGAATCTAAATACCATTCTCCATCTTGATTTGTTACTGAAGTGGTTTGAACCATAGATTCAAGTTGGGTAAGAGATTGTCTCTGGAGATGAGGCTGGTACTGGGGGCACAGCAGCTTCATCATCCTGATTGTTAGTGAACTGTTTTGGAGTTTCTGAAGGCTGTGCTGAAACCACATACAGCATCAATTGCTGAGGCATCTGCATCCCTGTAGAGAACTGTCGAAATGCTTTTTGAGGGGAGGAGGCATACATCACCCTCTGTCTCTTGTCTGTTGGTTGAGTGAAAATTATAGAAGAAACCTGACGTTGGTTGCTATGCACTGTGCGAGGTGTGGGGACAACCCTTAGAAAGAGGTTACAGTGAAATTATGCTATTTAATCTTTATTTTTCCATGATGGATAGCAAAATGTGAAGTATCAAGAGCTGTTTCTTCAGCTTGGTATGATCTTTTGCTTTGTAGTGATGTATTTGCTCTTTTGGCCTAATGCTGTGTTGAATTAGATGAGCTTGTGCATCCTACTTGTAGAGAAGTATCTGATTTTTATACACCTATATATGTGCGTGTGTACATGCGCATACCTGTAAGCACTTAAAATAATGTTGGTTTATATCTAAATGAGGATCAAAACTTCTTTTTCCTCACTGCTTGCTATAATTTCTCAAATGAGAGATCTTTTTTGAGCAGACTGAACACAAGCATATGGCAGAAAATTCCTGCAAGATGTCTTTCTTGTTTCAAATTAGTGTCTTAAAATTTGCACTTGCTTATGGAGTTAGAGTGGACTTTTCTGTTGGCAAATCTTACACAAATACGATACAACCTCATAAAAAAATCAGTTAATCCTTTTTCCTTTGAGGAGGAAAGCCTGAGCTTCATCTGACAGGTTTCTTCCTGCAGTGATTTTAATTCTCATGGATGAGTTAGAAAGGCTTGGAAGAGAGAGGGTTTATAATGGAAATGCTGACAGACCCCTAGCTGTGGTCTAGGAGTTCTGGTAGTGGGCTTTTCTGCAATAAGAGCTTTTTGATTAGACATAATGTGGTGATATACTGTATAACAAAATAGTAGGATCTTCTTTTTATGCTCTACAGTGCTGCAAATTCCTGCCCATCTAGCCCCCGCGGTGCAGGCTCTTCAGGGTACAAAATGAGTCGTGTAATACCATCTGACCTACATTTAATGGCTGACAATTCGCAGTCAGAAAACGACAAGGAAGCATCGGGTGGAGATAGCCCAAAGGTAAACAGTGTTTGAAATCAAACCTGTAAATTACATCTGAAGCAAATGTAAGACTTTGGACATTATGTTTGCTAAAATACGTGTTCTATGTCCTAATTTAACATTACAGACTTTGAAAAAAGCTTGTGGGTTTTTGTGATTAGAGGTGAAGTTTATTGTGAAATCTCTTCCCTTTGGGCATGGGTCTGTCTGTATTTTCAGTTATTGATCTGCTTAGCAGCAGTTGGAAATCCCATAGTGCTGTACATTTCTCCAGATTTTTAATGTTATCTTAAATTCTTATGATCAGAAGAGCAAAATTGTCTTAGTTCTTTTTCCTGCCTCAAGATTTTGGTTGCCTTAAACCAAGTTAATTATGTTTTGTAACTTTTAATATGGAAAGGGATGTTTCTTGATGCAAACTTTTCTTTTCCCCATACAGGATGACTCTAAGCCACCTTACTCCTATGCACAGTTAATAGTACAAGCAATTACGATGGCACCTGATAAGCAGCTTACACTAAACGGAATTTATACGCACATAACTAAAAATTATCCATACTACAGGACGGCAGACAAGGGCTGGCAGGTAAACCTCATTTCTGGAATCATTTTGTTTAATTGTGAGTGATTCTGGCAGGTATAAATGACCATAAGACGTCAGTTGGTGAACTGAACAGCTCTTTGTAAATAGAACTTGTCAAATGAGCTTGGTGTCTTTTTCCTGATTGTAAGTTCTCCAGCAAAGTAGTCGATTTACCAATTTACATTTTTTTTTGTTTGAAGCACTGCTTTGATGATGGAATGGTGTTGGCCAAAATACCAGGAGGGATATGTACAGGCTTTTGTGGAAGGAAAGTACAGCAGGCATTCTGAGTTTGCTAGCTAGGAATGTAGTTGTGTTCTGTAACTTAAAGTTGTGCATACATCAAGATACTAAACGCAACGTGTTTGGTTTTATTTGAAACCAGTGATCCTGGCCGTGCAGTACAGCACAGGAACAAGTGTGTTTTCTCTGGCCTTACCTTGCACTGTTATGTGCCCGTTCTAATTTGTGTCACACTCTGTGAACTCCGTTTCTAGTCTATGTTAGACCAAACCTTTCAATTCTGTAGAATTAATTTCTGCTTTTTTTTTTTCACGTTTAAAGAGACCAACTTCAGCGTTTGCCAGGCAGACAAACCAAGCGTGAATCAGTCTATCACGGTCTCTCCAGGCCCACGTAGAGGTTCAGCGCCTCTGCTGCTGTTTTTAGTTTCAGCAGAGGACAGAGGAGCACAATTTGCAGGGCTGGCCAGTTCGCCTGTGTAGCGTTCAGACTGCTCTGTCGATCACGGGGTATCAGTTTCACTGTGGTGCTGCTTAGCACAGGCAGGATCTCCAACAAAGGCACGCTCTGAAGTTATTTTCAGGGAAGTAAAATTTGGAGAGACTGGGGGAGGGGAAGGGCGAGGTAGTGCTCACACTCCACTTGCTGTACAAGTAGAAGGTGAGAGAATACACGCCTTCTCAGTAGAGGAATAGATCTTTAAACGTTAATCACATGTTTATTTGTCATAGGGCCTATGTGAAAGTTGAGTCACTCTTAGAGCTATTCCAAGGTTAGTGGGGAATGTCACTGTACCAAGGTTTTTGCCACTGATTTCACTATTAAAGGACTTTACTGTGTTGTGGCAAGGGAGTCTCCAAGAATTTTGTTTCCCTTTCACACATAAACAATGCAGAATCCTGACTGCAGTCTTACTAACAGATCTGTTTTAGCAACAAGGTTCTGTTTATAAAATGTTGTTGTGCTTTTCACTTCCTATTACGAAATACCTTGAATATATGTGTGTATAATGCTTATTTATGTAACATGTGCACACGTTGCAATATGTGGCTAAAGAATTCTGCCTTACAGCAGCCTGTCTACCTCACAAAACCAAGGTGACAGGCACAGCAGACACAGTGAGTTCTGGAATAATTAGCACCTATTGATAAAAACACTTGGAAAAGCTGACTACTGAGTGCTGTTCCGTCACACACAACATTGCTGTGACACCAGCGGTTGTGCCTCCTGTGTGAGCAGCTCTGCTGGTATTTATCCATCAGGCCTTTAATTGCAGTTAGGGTGACAGAAGAGACATTTTAAATCACGTTGGATGCCAAATATGAGCACATCATTCGAAACCTAGAGTATAGCATAGAAACCTAGTGTGTATAGTACCCAAATTCTATACCCTAATAAGGAATATTATGGGATTTCTATGCTTCATTATGTAAAGGTTTCATTTTGTTGAGGGCTTGAAAACTGCTCTTTGTGAACTTGTTTGAGCAGGTACTTTTTGGATCTACACTTTTGTTCTAGCATATGGAGAAATAAATACAATTTCTAAACATGTTCTTGGCATCTTTCTAGCTCTGTTTCAATTTTTGGCAGGGGAAACCATTTCTGGTTTCATCAGTTAGCATTTAAGAAACCATACATGGTTATCATCGCTTTAGGTTTTACAAACTTGCCATCAGGGTTGTGAACTCAAGCCATTTGAGCAGGATTTGCGTTTGATTTTACAAATTTTGAAGAGGTTTTGTTAATGTAAAGCTTTCTCTCCTTTTTTTCCCCTGATACCCCCAACAAGTGTTTCAGTATCGATGCTGATCTTTATTTTCTCCCTGTTCAGTGATAACATTTAGCGAGATGTGCACAAAGCCAAGCACAGATACAACCACTTCAGGGTGTGAGGAGTTTCTGCATCTGTCTGATCAGAGTTGTATGCTGCAGCAAAGTGAGGATGAAGTGCTCTGCAAACCAGAGCACAGTAATGAAGATCTCGATGAAGAGCTGGTTTAGGACCTGCTGCTATTTGTTGTTTTTCTAGATACGCTAAACCCTTGGCTCCTTTGTTGGGGTAGACTGGGCTGGGTGAACTCCTGACAATCTGCATTTGGAGCTTGTGTAATTTAACCTTTTCTTTCTGTATTGTGGAACAGTAACAGGGTTTTCATATAAGATCAGAATCAGTACATGCTGTATCTTACTGGCCCTCCTAGAATTACCTTATGTTGTCTTTGACACCTGGGGAAGGGTGGCGCATGGAGACTGATGATTCTTCTTTTTCTTTTCCACACTGCGTTATGCTCAAGTGTTTGTAGTGTTCTAACGGTTGGTTGCAATCACCATGTCTCTCATTAGAGAGTTAAACTGAGTTCCTTTTAATGCCACATTAGCAATATTGGTTTGTTAATTCTTGGGAAAGATTTGAAAAATGCAGAGTCCTTCCAGGTTTGTGGCACTGCCTTTGTAGTGCTCCCAGTTGTGCTGAATTAAGGGATGAAAGAGCTGACCCCTGAGTCTCCTAGAGTGCGAACTGCTGCAGTGGGCCACGTTCTGACTTGGAAAAGTTATATGAATTCTACATATTTTTTTATGTTCCATAGAATTCAATACGTCACAATCTCTCTCTGAATCGTTATTTCATCAAAGTACCGCGTTCCCAGGAAGAACCAGGCAAAGGCTCATTCTGGAGGATAGACCCTGCCTCTGAAAGCAAATTAATAGAGCAGGCTTTTAGGAAAAGGCGGCCTAGGGGAGTACCTTGCTTTAGAACCCCTCTGGGACCACTCTCTTCTAGGTAAGGAAAAACAGATGAACACAAAGACTATGGCTGTTGTTTAATCTTCAGGCTGGTACAGATGTGATAGCTTTGGATACAGTCACCAGTTTAGTAATTTAATTTCATCTAGATTCAGTATTTGAATCCTGTACGATTTACTAGGAGGCTGCCCCATGCACTAGGCTTGGTTTGATTGCTTCTTTTTCATGATAAAGAACTGCCTCGGTTTGCATAACTAATAACAGGTCATTAATGTAAACAAGCCTTGCTGTACCTGGGGGGGTTTAATTTGAATTTCTAACTGGCACCTACTCTGTTTCAAAAGTGTTTGCAAAGGAAATTTTCAAATACCAGCTACCGCTTTATTGAACTTAGCGATGACAATTATAAATTTAGTTCAATAATGTTCAATCAGAATTGATGATGGGAAAATATGTGGGTTGAAATAATCCCCTCTGTAAACTTACTGCCTTTCTGCTGGTATAGATCTTCTGTTACTTGCCCTGTAGATTGAGATTGCACATCATTCTTCTCCACCAGAAGAAACATTCATATTTCACCTGTTTAGTCTCCCTAAGAAGGCGTCCAACCACTTCTTTTCCATTAACTTACCTGATTTGCCTTTAAATTCTGTCCCTATTTGGCAGAAGCTTTATAACAGCCGATCAGAGCTGCTGTGGGTTGTAGCTGTAGTTGCCGGGGGGCTGAGGTGCCCTCCTGTGGGTAGTGTGTGCTGCAGTCACTGGTCAGAAGTTAAAACACATCAGCTGCTGCTTTCCTTTTTCAATACAGAAGTGCCCCAGCATCTCCTAATCACTCTGGAGTGTTGTCTGCACACTCCAGTGGCGTCCAGACCCCCGAGAGTCTGTCCAGGGAAGGATCTCCAGTCCCCATGGAACCTGAGCCCAGTGCTATCCAGCCAAAACTAGCAGTAATACAAGAAGCGCGATTTGCACAGAGTGCCCCAGGTGAGCAGTCCTGAAATAAACCCATGGAGGCTGGAGTGGGAGAGGGCTTGTGTATAAATATGACCAAGACTTCACCTGTACGCAAAAAAAAAAGGGGGGTAAATATTCAATGTTTTCACACTTAGAACAAAATATGCCAGGGAAATTCTGTTTGCATCCGTATATGGACCGTTATCTGCATACTGCTCCAGCACTCCTCATCACTTTGATACTGACCAGAGGTTGTAATTCTGCCCTCTGTGGGACTGGTCTGTCATGTAACAGTTGTCACTTCCTTTCAAAATGTATTCTTTCTGGTTAACAAAGAGAAAACTAAATATTTCTGGGTAGCGTGGGTTACAGAAGTGAGGCAGCGTCTTGTGTCCATCTGTGGTCCTTTCAAAGCTGGGAATAAAAGGGATGAAAAGGGTAAACAAGGGAAAGAACAAATTCATGTGATAAGAATTCTCCAGTTTGAACAAAGCACAGCCATGTGGCATAGTCTTCATTGTCCAGTTCAATCTTCTGGATCATTCAGATATTGGTGGATGTCGTTAATCCTCCACGGCTTTAGTGTTAAGTTTAAAAAAATGAGTGACTTAAATAATGACAATTGGCAGCCTAATTTTTATCTCTTTCCTTGGTAGGATCACCTCTATCTAGCCAACCAGTTTTAATTACTGTACAACGGCAGCTACCACAAACTATTAAACCCGTCACCTACACTGTTGCAACCCCTGTGACAACATCAACATCCCAGCAGCCTGTAGTTCAGACAGTTCATGTTGTCCACCAGATACCAGCTGTGTCTGTCACCAACGTGACGGGATTAGCACCAGCAAACACCTACACTGTAGCTGGACAGGCAGTAGTCACGCAAGCTGCAATGGTGGCCCAGCCAAAGGCAGAACCTCAAGAGAATGGAGACCACAAAGAAGTAAAAGGTGAGAATCTGTGTGGTTAGTTGTTTTGCCTGCTTTTTTATCCAGAAGGATTAGTGTTTGAAACTTGCTTCCAGATAACTCGCTTTTAACGTGGAGAAGAGAAAGCTCCTGGGAGACCTTAGAGCAGCTTCCAGCACCAAAAGGGGCTGCAGGAAAGCTGGGGAGGGACTTTTTCAAAGGAGTGCAGGGATAGGACGAGGGGGAATGGCTTTAAATTGGAAGGGGGAATATTCAGATTAGACGCTAGGAATAAATTCTTCATGCTGAGGGTTATGAGGCTCTGCTCCAGGTTACCCAGAGAAGTTGTGGCTGCCCCATCCCTGGAGGTGTTCAAGGCCAGATTGGATGGGGCTTGGAGACCCTGATCCAGTGGGAGGTGTCCCTGCCCAGGGCAGGGGGTGGGACTGGATGGGCTTTGAGGTCACTTGCAACCCAAACCATTCTGTGAGCTGAATCTACAGATTTTGCATCCTAATGTCTCAGATGTGTTTGGGCTGGGAATAAAACAACATACGTTTTCACTGAGGGTTAACTGAGTAAAAACGAAGTGTTCTTGAATGCTTTCTGCTTTCTAACAATGTTTTATTTCCTGATTTCCAGTTAAAGTGGAGCCTATACCTGCTATTAGCCATGCTACAATCGGAGCTGCTAGCCGTATCATTCAGACATCTCAGACCACACCCTTACAGACAGTGACTATAGTGCAACAGGCACCTCTAGGTCAACACCAGCTACCCATAAAAACTGTAACGCAGAACGGAACGCACATAGTACCCATCACCACTGCGATACAAGGGCAGGGCAACACTGGTACGTATAGCGTCAGGATGTTCTGTACTCTGTGTGTCTTCAAACCTCAAGCTGGTCAGTGGTGAATTCTTATCTTCATGTCTCTTGTAATTGTACTGAAAACTGAATTCTACGAAAAAAATCTCATTACGGCCCTTTAAAGGACTGTTCCCTCCTTATTGGTAAGAACCAGTGTTTCTTTTTATTGATGATTACCTGAACTGCTATTTATTCTCTTTGTGGCCATTATAGGGATGTACTTAATGGTGACAACCTGTCTTTTCCCTCCTCATTAAACCCAGGACATAAACAAGTTTTAAAAGAATCTCCTGTAAAACATTGCCATTAGAATGGGAACTGCTGCCCTGGCAATTGGGAACCAACCAACAGGCAAACACAACAGAACATGCCTGTGGGTTGGCCTTTTGAACTGCTACTTTTTATTCTATTTTGACTGAACCTGTACTGAAAATGACAAAAATTGCGTAAGGTTTTGAGATGATTCTTGTCTGAATGCCGTCCGTCCCTCGTATGTGCAAGCTTGTGCAATCTGAAAGCCAAGAAATCCAGAGCAGTTACTGTTCTTCTAGCATTTTCTGTCTGTAGTAAGAAGGCGCTCTTGGATCTTACTCTCAGCAAAACAGTTTGGCAGCGCCTTTACCTCCTGTCAGTCGAACTGGAAGCTCTGAGGTCTAAAATGCACATACGACTCTTATTGCAGAACAACATTATATACCCGCATAGCCTTTCAGTGTAGATTTCAAACATCATTATTCTGCTGTTCTTTCCCTGTGTCCGTGTATCAGTTGTGGCTGCAGCCAGCGAGTCTCTACTCAGCAGCCCCCGGAGTGATAGTCGAACGCATGTTGGCAGATGAGGAGTGAACTTCTTGTTGGTTAAATGAAAACAATAAATCTGCAGTAAGGCATTTTATAACCTCTGTGGCATCTGTTCAGAAAGTGCACAAAGAATAGATTTTCTAAGAGAAGCTGAATGACTGTAGAGAGACAAGAACAAATTTTTACAGTGGCAGTGAAGCTTTTTGCATTGGGTAAATATTTTCTGAAGTATTTGTTTTACCAGTAAACACAAGGTACAAACAGTTTGTTTCCATGCAGAGATGATGTTCCAGGTATTCTCTAGGATACCTTGCTAGGTATACATAAGTTTAAAAAATAAGAATTCCTTGCAGACTTCATGTTTGAAGCTCTAGTAGCCGAGAATGCTGTAACAGTGTCAGCAAAGCAGTGGTGCTGGAGAGAGGAGCTTGTGTGTAAAACAGCAGGTGGTTTGGTTATGGTGAAGTAAATTTTCACAAAATGCAATCAACAAATAAATCATAGAATTATGAAATGGTTTGGGTTGGAAGGGACCTTAAAGATCATCCAGTTCCAGTCCCTCTGCCATGGCCAGGGACACCTTCCACTGGATCAGGCTGCTTATGTATATAATATATATATAATATTAGTATTTTGCGTTACTTGAAAAGACATTTGAATAGTTGATTTAATAAAGCCAGGGTTGATACAGAGAAACAGATAGCAAACAAGTAGAGTGAAGGAGCCTTTGGATGTCTCAGAAGGTTTAAAGGACCTGCTAGTGGTGGTTTACACTTTCTCTCCCATGGAATGGCAAAGAGTAAAGTTGTTTATGGGTATTTGGAGTGCATACATTTCTGTTGATCTAATTCAGTTGTGCATTCAAATTAGTAAAATACATCATTTAATGTTACAGTGAAAGCCCTACCTGTCCTTACGGTGGGGTTGGTGCCTCATTGCTGCTCAAGCCATCTGCATCTTACAGCAACGTGAATTGTGTTGCTGCACTAGGTTGGGGCTGCTGCAAGCATTTTGTGGTGCGATGCCACTTCCAGGCCCACAAGATGCTCGACAGCAATCAAACTGGGAAAAGGCATCTGAGCAAACTCATCATTTTGCTGTTCCACACCTGGAAAAATTACCTGCTGTAGTTCACACCTTGAGGTAGCAAATGTTGGTTGCTCCCTTACTCTTCAGTGGTTGTTCCTTATGTGCTTCAAGGTGATGCCGTGAACCTCAGCTAGTGGTTAAGCAGTGCTTTGAGATGGTAAGACACTGTCTACCTTCTAAATACTATAATGTTTTCTTGTAACATATTGTAACAAGTACTTGCTCTGGTAGGCACCAGCACAGTTCAGAAGTGAAATAATGTGGGGCTGTGTGTCCCAGTGACAAAAGAAAAGCAGGGAAGTTCTTCCTCAGTCCTAAGTTTACCCTGTAAACACCTTGAGTGCATGGACAGCTCAGCTGAGAAGAGCAGCACAGACGTAGCCAGGCTCTGCTGAGTGGGGATTTTGAATTTGTTTCCTTGTTCTGTCACGATGGTGTAGGCTTCCAGTCATTTAGTATTTCACTGTCTCCAGCTCCTTGCTGATGCAATGGACATACATCCCATTCTCCCACATTTCGTGGAATCATAGAATGGTTTGGGTTGGAAGGGACCTTAAAGATCATCTATTTTTAACCCCCCCTGCTATGAGCTGGGACACTTCCCACTGGATCAGGACCTCCAAGCCCCATCCAACTTGGCCTCGAACCCCTCCAGGGGTGGGGCAGCCACAGTTTCCCTGGTCCAGGGCCTCCCAACCCTCACAGCGAAAGTATTTTTTCATAATGAAGACGTTTGTCCAACTCCATATAGATGTTGAGTGACGGGGACACCACCTTCAAGGTTTGCAGAGGTTAAAGAGCCCCTCGGGCTGGCGTTGCTGACAGCCACGTGGTGCCAAGGAAGGACTTTGCCGTTTTAACAGACACGCACGTTTGGTTTTGGTGTCGTCTGTCCTGATGGGGCCGAGGGTGCTGACGGTGCTGTTCTCTCTTTACAGCTGCTGCGAGTCCCTTGCATATGTTAGCAACCCACGCCTCTGCGTCGGCATCGCTTCCCACAAAGCGCCAGAACGGAGACCAGTCGGAACAGCAGGAACTCAAACGTATCAAAACAGAAGATGGAGAGAGCATAGTCATAGCTGTTAACGTGGACACCCCCGCTGTGGCAGTGAGCGATAAAGGCAGCCAGAACTAGAAACTTGGGGAGTTTTCTTTTTTTTTTTTTTTTTTTTTAAGGAAAAAAAAAAACCAAACTCCGTGGTGCCAAAAGGAGACACTTAAACACAACACCTAAAACGTTGGAACATGTTCTCACGCAGTGGGGAAAGGGGCCCTGTGATCAGACTTCAACTTTCAGCACTGAAAAAAAAAAACAAAAACAAAAACAAAACCCAACACAGGTGGCCTTAAAACTCGGTAACTTAAACTGCAAACCATCTTGTTCCAGGCTGTGACCCCCGCTCCTCCCTGCCCCTGCGGAACTGCGTGCTGAGAAATGCAGCGTCGGGGAGGGCTGCAGCTTTAACGAATCTCTCTCAGATTATTGTAAGGACTGAGTATCTCAGTGTAACGGCAGCATGATAGCGCTTAGTGTGAACCGGTTTCAAACGATTGTATATTCCTCAAAGGGAACAGAGGCGAGGAGCCATTTCCTACATCTTGGCAGCTAAGCCTTTCCTAACGACCGACCCGATGCAGTTGTTGGTAGATATGCAGTATTTTGTTGTTCACATGTGGAATTAGGAATTTTTGAGGTGTATTTTCATTTCTTTGCAAAACGATGGGGTCTTTGACATTTCAAATCACTCCATTTCTACTCCAGAAACTTTGGAATCACACAATACTTTTCATGTGAAATTTTGTTTGGTAAAAAAAAAAAAAAAACACAAAAAACTGAATGTAGGGTTTTTTTAACCGACGGAATGATTTACTTTCGTCTGTCCTGTTAAAGTTCAGATAAAGCTACTTTATTACATCTGCAAATTTTCATATTTTAGCAGTTGCCTGATAAAATTTAATCAAATTTTATTACCATGTGTAGTGATCAAACGCTTCTTTGGGCTTGCATGTAACTGATTAGAAACTACGATGTAAATGAGCCGTTAACTGACGTAAAGAACTGCTATGAATTTGACCAGAGCTGCACTTACCTGTTTCTCTTTCTGCTACCTTTTGCTGTTTGTTACTTTGTGTTGACTTTGACTGTCCCTGGCATATTTTTCCAGTCTAAAGTAAAACAAGAGTCTCGCTTAATATTGTGTATGTTTAAGATAACAGACTGTTCTTCATTTAGACAGATTAAATTCTTTATCATGAGTCCTTTTAAAAAAGAGAGTAAAATTATCTTGTCAGAGGTATATTCGATATTTTTAAGCGTAAGCACCCATTGGTAGGAAGGAATCCAACCAGTTTCTCCGTAACGCATCTGATGTCGGACAGGGGCCCTGGGTCTCGCTCAGAGAAGCTGTTGGGGTTTTCGAACAGTGGCTTCTGTGTTATTAGAACAACTCTTTATTTTTTTTTTTAAGTGTGTGTTCTGCAGTTGAACATTTGAAAATGTATCGGTAACTTCTCACTTTATTGTGGTAATAGGTTCCACTTTACATTTCAGAATTAAATTGTAACGTGAGGCTGCTGTTCAGTCTTTAATTCACGGAACGTCTTATTCCCTCGCACGGTAAGGGGAGAGAAAGCTCGAGGCTGCTTCATTCAAATCCAATTTTCATCATTTTCTGTAATAATGATGCATTATTTATATTTCCTTTCCTGCTACGAAAGGAAAAAAAACCCTGTATTCTCATGGTGGACTGAACAGTTTGAGTGGTTTATTTAGGCAGCTTTTGGGAACTATTTACCTAAAGACCAAATACGAGAAATCTGTACAAAGTTTTGTGTTCATCCACACAATGGAACTGTTACGATGTCTCTGCAGATAATACAGATTAAAAACGATGAAAACAAAAACTCTACACAAGCTGAATTTATAACAGGCATTTAAAAAAAAAAAAAGCATAACCTGAAAAGAAACATTTCTGTAAAACTGCAACATTTTCTTTAGAGGTTTTAAAAAATAAAAAAGTAAAGTTTTAACATACTTTTTTTAAGGAAAAAAAAATCCAGTACTAGTAATTTAATTTGATGTTGAATGAATTGACTAGAATGTGGTTTATTTTCAGAAGTGAGAATCTGTTCACAACTAGGGCTTAGGAGAACAATAGTGTATCAGAGTTTTTTAAATAAAATTAAATTTTATTCAGCAAATTAACTAAGTTGACATTCCTGCACGGTGTGTTCGACAGAGTCTGTGGGCGGTTACCATGCAGTTGGCATTGGCAGTGCCGGAGGAAAGGGTGGCGGAGCTGGAGGGGATTGTGCTGGGGGCCTTGGGTCTGTCGGGGGGTGCTTGATGCTTTGGTGGATGGAATGTCACCCAGTGTCTCTGGTTGAGGGGTGATGGGAGAGAGCTGCTTATGATCTGATAGAAACCATCTGTGCTCCGCTGGGGAATGCGTCTGCGGGTCCCCTCCAGGGCTGATGGCTCCCGTAGAGCTCTGTCCTAGACAGTGAGCGGCTCTAGGGTTGGAATGGAGCTGTTCCCTTTGCTGCTGTGTTTGTGCTCGTGCTGTTGGTGCAGTGATGGTTACACACACCTGTAGAGGCTGGAGGAGGCTCCTGATGTTTCTGTGGCACCAACCACCTTGATTTGTGGTCAATGTAACTTTCCTTTGGAAAAGGCAGTTCAGGTGATGCCCTACCGGGGTGGTCTGACCTCTCTTCAAGAATGGAATTAACCTTTCCCATCACTCGTGTTCTGTGGTGTGTGGAATCGCTGCTTTTGTGCTCCTCCCAGGCTGCCTGTTCGGTTTCTTTCAGTTGAAGTCAGCTTTATGTCATCTTTAAAGTGACTTTGAAGAAGACTTGGAACTGTGACCTGCAGAAGACCCAGGTGTGTGCTTACAGTGTCCATCTTTGCTGCCAGTGGATCCTGTCCTTCCACGGGATCCCCCCTGCTTGTATTAGCTGTTTCTGACCCAGCGGCGGCAGCGCTGCTCGTCCCAGCAGGGCTCAAAGGAGCTGATGTTCTCACCTTTGGCTGCGCTGGTTCTGCCTTTGTGCCAGCAGCAGGAACAGCAGCTGCAGGGAATCGGCTGACCCAGCAAAGCACCCTGAGCCTTGCAGCAGGAGCAGGTGGAGCAGGGTGACCACTGCTTGTGTTTGGCATGATCGGTCTTGGCTCCGAGCTGCCACCTCCTTGGCCCTCACCAAGAGCCTGTGACAGTTTGGCTGTTGCTGATTTAGGTAAATACCTACACAGTGACTGCAGCCCAAAGGATTCCTGTGAAGGCAGCTCCTTTGGGATCCTCTGTGCAGACTGGAGCGCAAGCCGAGGCAGAGCAGGGAAGGCTGTGGCACTAACCGGGCAGAGCAAGGTGCTGGGCACTACAATTATTTAAAGCCAGCAGTGGATTGTGGCCTCTTCACCAGTCTCTGCTCGGGTCTGTGCTTTGTGCCTGGATTTAATTTCCCCCAGAAGGTAAATTTTAAGTGTTTGGAGGTCATTAATGCAGGGTGAGTTATGGTATTGCATAGCGTGTGGGTTTTACACAGTTAGGATTTTATATAGATGTAATTGATATTCTCCTAAATAGATGTATTTTATATTTATATATCTAAATGGACACTAAGTTGATTGCTGGTTTCTGCTGACCTGATTGACTCCTTCCTGCATCCAGGTGCTACCTGTGTTTAACCTTATTACTGAGAATCTCACATTGTGTCTGACGCAGAATTCATTGCTGTGGGAACTGCTGAAGGTAGGTGGTTGTGTGGCTGCTTTTAACCATCAGATTCTTAATCATATGGATTAATCTTTGTGTTAGTTCTGCTCTTTTTGTTTCTCATCAGCACAGGGGAAAGGCTTTTGTCCAAAGTACCAGAAAAACATACTTGGAAGAGTCTGGAGGAATCAAAGAAGGCTCTGGCACCTCTGTAGAAGGCTGGAAGAGCTGAAGCTGGAAGAACAAAGCCTGCCCTTTCAGCAAAAGAATGGAGCAGCGTGTGGAATTCCACAGGATTGCTCACAGAGCAGCGCGGTCTCCAGCTTGTTTAAACACCTGCCACCTTTGGAGAAGAAGGAAAACACCTGCGGTAAGGCAGGAACATGGAGATGGCTCAGTAAGGAGGGAGAGTGCCTAAGGCGCCTGGGGCTCTGTCCCTGCGGTGTTTCGGCCATGATGGCTCCACTGCCACAGCCCCTATGGCCTGTGCTGTTAAGAATGCATCTTCTGCCTCATGTTTTCTAACTTCACAGATTCATCTCCTACTTTCTACCTCCATGTGAACACGTGAACGTTCTTAAAGCACCACTTGTGTCCAGCAGCTCCTGCTGGTGGGTGCCCAGCCTTGCCCTGGGGCTCACTGCCCTCTGTGCTTTCCCTTTTCTTTTTGGGATGGTGAGCAGTGACTCCGATGCCACAGAAGGAAACAGCAGAACAGGGGCAGAGGCAGTGGCTGGTTATTTGTCAGTACAGAAGTTTATAACCTATACTCTTAAATAGCTGCTGCTTTTCAAGAACAATTGTATTTTAGCCTTGCGGCTACCAGCTCACCTACATTTGCACCACTGGCCCCTCTCCATCCCAGTCCCGAGGGCGCTTTGCTGAGCAGGGCTGCCTCCCCACACCACCTTGACACCTGCCTCTAGCCAGGAGTCATGACAACTGTATTTAAAAGAATCAATGCTGTTGGGCCTCTGGGCCATCACGCTTATCTTAAGTGAGCAACTGGACATTGTAAAAAACAGTCCTCTTTTGTCCCATGAAGCAGACTGCTGGCAGCTGCCTTGCCTCCCTGTTAACCCACAGAGCATGGGGGCATGTTTGCATGGTGCCTGGTTGCTCCTTCTGGTCTTTCAGAGCCAGGAACACACTTGTAGTCTCATTGGGCAAGTCCAGGTTAACTGTAATTGGGGCTTAGGGGTAGCAGTACATGAAACCTCCAGAGCAGTGTGAGAGCCTGCAGCTCGGTTAAAGCAGCGTCCATGGGAGTTTGAGTGAAGGCAGACGCGTGGAGCATAAGCAGCTACACCAGAGCGGGGGGGCACCCATGCTTGGAGATGGTTCCAGTGCTTTCCTGCACACACACTGCTCCAGCAAGAGAACAGGTTCCAGTTGGTCACATTGAGCTGTTAAAGGTAGGAAGCTTCAGAACTGGAGCGAGGGGTGTGATGAGCGATGCCGAACAGAACGGGTTTGCACAGAAGATGGTCTTGTTTTGATGTAAATACCAGAGCTGGTGTCCAAGGCAGCATCCAGCACAGTCCTGTCCTCAGCCCTGTCCCAGGTGCCTTGTCCTCTGTTCACAGGGCTGGGGAGCACAGTTCACTCTCTGTCCTTCAACCACCATCATTTACTCAGTTACATGTTTACTCCCCAAAGCCTCTGGCAGGAGGACCTCTGGCTGCAACCAGCAGTGACTACGGCAAAATTAGTCACCTTTATTTAAAAGAAATTACATATTACAAATAAGTGTGCAAAACAATTTGTGATTAAATACACGTAAAAGCAACATGCAACCTTGACATCAAAACCTGCGTAGAAGTTAGGGCTTAGTATGTTACGCAACACTAAAAGAAACTTGTCAAATGTAGAGTTTGCAGCTAACAACCCCAGAGGAAACGATCATGCCAGGTCTGAAGCGACAGTGAAGTTAAGTTTCAAAAGAGCCAGGCAGCCCCTGGATTAGTGTGTGTCTATTCCAGCTCCTGCTTTAGGATTTTGTGCCTTAGGCAACCGGAACTATTGCTGGCCAGGTAACAATTTTGGGAGAGCCGTTACAGGTCAGCTGGTTTAGGCCAAGAGCACGGAGTGTGCAACAACTCCCTTTACAAAAAAAAGGAAAGAAAAGTTTACAAGTGTAAAGCCGTTATGGAGATGTACACGTCGTGCCCCCACGTTCATCGATCATGCCGGATGTGCAAGTGGCCGGTCCAGTCCTCCCACTGAAGCACAGCAATACTGGAAGCAGTCAGTGCAGTACCGAGGGCAGGTTGTAAACCCAGAATAGCTGTTTCATTAACAGAAGGAATTGCCTCTTCCCATCCAGGAGCTCCATGGGCCCAAGGGGCTTGCCCCACACACTAAGGAGAAGCTGCCTGGGTCAGCCAGTGCCTCCAGTTGCTCTGTAGTTTGGCACCTCTGCTGCTCAGGCTGCCCCCAGCCCCCTCTGCCAGCACAGAGGACAAGCACAGTTCAAAATACAGCAGCTCTGGGGAGACACTCAGCCTCTCTGCTCCCATTATTTGTAAGGTGTGCTCAGGGCAGGAGAAAGCAGCACTCCTGCTCCCAGCCAAGCCCACAAAGGTTTATTTGAGCATGACCCAGGATGTGCCCCCCTCCCACCCACTCAAGTGGAAGTAAAGGAATGCCTGGAATCTCTTTGCACATCCCTCTTCCTAAGGAAGCCCCCTGCAGATCACTCAGTGCAGCAGGCACTCATGTTTCCTCTAAATTTCACAGTTTAGATTAAGAGAAACCCGATAGGCACAAGCTTGTTGAAAGCCACATCTTGAAAACTTGAGTTGATGAGGGTAACCCAAAGAGATTTTAATGATGAATACTTGCAGAAATGAGAATAAACATAAGTAGTCCACAATGTCAGCGCTGGTTCTGGTCACATCGGGCCAGGCTTCTCCATGAGGTCTGCTAAACTTCTTTATCAGTATCAGACATTCAGAGACTGTCCTTCCAGAGGTGTGGAATTGCCAAGGCAGCACTTGGACCAGGGTGAGGGAGCACATGAGTCAAAGCTTGTCATCCGTCATTTCTAGAAACTGAGCATAGACGTCCCTTGAACATTCTCCTTTTTGGTTGAATAAGAACTTGTAGTAGCTGCCATCCGCACATATTGCTGGAACAGAAACAAAGTCGTTAGGTTCTGCTCTTTAGAGGTGCAGTTCTGTTCTCTCAGCTACAGCTGCTGCCATCCACTCCAGCTCCAGAGGAGCCCCAGGCAGGTCAGCCCTGTGCAGCGACTGCCCAACGTGGCACTGGGCTTGCCTCCCTCTGCCCTGACACTGTTTGGTCCCATTCCCTCGTGGTGCGGAGCAGCCAGAGCTCCTGATCTCAGCTGACAGGGCCCTGCAACACAGCTCAGCTGAGCATTTCCTTCAGTGTAGTTCCAAACCTGGTTCTCCAGACAGAACAGGGAAAGCCTCCAGCACTTACCTATGACAGCATTTGGCTCTGTTCCAAAGGCACAAATGCATGGAGAGCCTGAGGGAACCTGAAATTTGGAAAAACTCCATTTGGAACTGAAGTATTTGGGGAGAAAGGTTGCAGAGGCCAAACTGAAAAAGAGAAAAAAAAAAAAAAAAAAAGCACAGCACTGTAGTAAAGTGTTGAGTAGAGCTGATGTAGAACAGCTACCCTTTTTAAACAAGTCACAGGGCACACACTAACTGCTCTTCTTGATTGGCTTTTTATTCTCTTCTACTAAGTATGAGGTAAAATGTAGTATTCTGCTTCTGTGGAAAAAGGAACCCTACAACTCAAAAGATGGAGCCAGAAAAGTAGTTAAGTAACTGCAACAGCTGCCAAAAGGATTGATTTTAGCAGAGACTTCAGTATGTGAAGTGTCCACAAAGTATGTTTATGCTAAGAGAGACACTAAAACACCCCCAGTACCCTTCCGTGGGAGGCCTACAGCTCCACAAAGGACAGCAGAGACATGGCACTTGCTGTACAGTCCTCAATCTGCAACTCCACTCAAGCACAACAGATTGACCTTGCATGTCCCATAACAGGGGTAGCTGCTGCTGCTTAACAGGTCCAGTGTTGCAAATCCCATTAAAAAGGAACCCCCTGCCCCTATAAAGGCTTCAGAAGGGCTCAGACCCTACCTTGACTGCTTATTTCTTTTAGGGTCTTCTGCAGCAAAAATATGCACTGTGCCGTGGTCACTGGACACGCAGATTAGGGAGGCATCCTGATTGAAGTTAATGCTGCAGAGAACACAGACAGAGGCAGCATTTCTAGCAGAACACACTCACAGCTTCTGCTGTACACAGTGCTGCTTCTGCAGGTGCCGAGAGCAGCTACCAGCCTGGCAGGCAAGGTGCTAGCAGCTCCTCTCTGCTGGAGGAGGAAGGATGCTCCAATTCCACCCTCAATGACAGGATGAGCAGCCCCTTCGGTGGCGAAGGCAGAGCAGAGAGCCTGGTGTAATGGGATCAGCCACGCAACAGACTCTCCCAACATCGGCACCACTGGAGTGGGCCACGGTTGCTGGAAGAACGCACAGGAATTCTATTCCAAGGGGTAGGCAGGTGTTGGATAAAATTTGCAACCCCCCAGAGCAATGGTCAGTAGAAGAATGGGAATTTCCCACCCCTGAGAGTGTGCTTCCAGCAGTAGAGCAGAGTCACACTTCTGCCCTGCACTCTTGCATGCGGAGTGGCCCTAAAGCTTCCCTTGCCCCCAGGGGTTCATCCTGGTCTCTGTGGAAGTGTTAAACTGCACCACTGCATTCCCCGTATTTCCATGGGAAGTCAAGCATTCCCCCAGCTACCATTTATCCCACGCAGAGAGACAAGCCTCTCTATCTTTATTCTTGTCCCAGCCCCTGTAGCCCACACTGGGCTCTGCACAGCTGCAGCTGCTGCTTTCCCCTCACCAGTAGCAAGGAAGCACGGGCCCAGCACAGCCCCAGGACCTCAGGTTGCCAGGAGAGCTCTACCCGGCGACCAGAGCACTGTAACTGTCCTTGGCTTTCTGGAGGTGTCCTGGGGGCATTTACCAGGTGCCTCAGCACAACATCCCCCACAAGAAGACGATGCACAAGCCATTAAACATACCAGTATATATTGGCTGCCTGTGATCCTCTTCGGAGCTCCTGGATTAAATGCCCTGATGAAGTATCAAATATTCTTATGAGGGTCCCCTTGAAAAGGAATCAAGCATTACATTAGGAAGACAGAAGACTCTTCACATCTGTGAGTGCATCCTAACATTCTATCTGACCAGCATGCCCATACACACACCCTTGCAATTTTCAGCTTGGTAGATGTGAGAGAACCTTCCATGTTAACACTTGGGAAGAATACTGATTTCCCTCCCCAGCCATAACCACAATGCTATAGTGCTTTGTTACTGAGTTACTCAACTAAAGATGTTTCTTCTAAATCATGTTCTAAAGCACTAGGGCAGCCCCAGCATCAGTTTGCAACCATTAGAATACACTCATGTGCAGCCCTTTGTGCCCAAGTTCTGGGAATCATTTCTTTCTTGCTCCTCAAAGGTCTGTTCTGATTGCTACTGTACCAGTTTTTTTCCACCAGGTAATAATCAGGCTGTGGTTGGTCTTGCCTCGCAATTAGCTCAGCTGAAGTAATCTAGAAGGATTAGTTTCACACGCTCATTATCTGCATTGATCCAAACCTGAGACATCCGAGATGAGCCAGGTTGCTGCATGGGGAACTGCTTCACTCAGAACAAATTAAGCTTGACACCAGAGAGGCAAAGGAAGTTAGTGTATCCCAGATAAAGTGATCAACGATTCACTAGTCCTTAACCCTGATGAAGGATGGATACATATTGTTACCTATGACTCATATTAGACACCTAGGCAACAAATGAATGGTTTGGGTCAGAAGGGACCTTAGAGCCCACAGTTCCACCCCTGCCACGGGCAGGGACACCTCCCACTGGATCAGGCTGCCCAAGCCCCATCCAACTTGGCCTTGAACCCCTCCAGGGATGGGGCAGCCAGCACTGCTCTGGGCAACCTGGGCCAGGGCCTCCCCACCCTCACAGGGAGACACTTCCCATCTTAAACCCATTCCCTCTCATCCTATCCCTGCACTCCCTGATAAAAAGCCCCTCCCCAGCTTTCCTGTAGGCAAATGCAAAATAAGCTTCCTCTCCTCTCAATTTTTAAGTGAGCAGTACTGTTGGGCACGCGAATTGTGAACTGCTTAGGCCAGATTTCATACATTTGTCACCGAATGGTCTCCGTTACAGCCAGCTAAAACACAAATGCTGCCATGTCTGAGGTATTTGCACTGCCGTGTGGATATCCTTAAGGAGCAGTAAAGATAGAGAAAGACAGAACAAAATCCCATGACAGATGTTCCAGTTGGTCATTTCAATGTCTTTCCTACAAAAGGAGGCGACTTCCTATTTCAGGAGACGTTACTACACTAGAACACACAGTAAATCAGCCTTCGGAGGAGATGATTCTTACTTTTTCTGATGCTGTTGCAATCCTTGTTCCCTGCAGATTGAGAGCTATACAGCTCAAGACTCCTTCATGAGCCAGTATGTCAACAGGAGGCTTTTCTGTATTAGCAAGATCCACTATCTGCACATGCCCAGTGTGCGTTCCAGGAAATGCAAGAAGAGAATTATTACTATTTGGACAAAGGACACACAGACCTAGAAGACAAAAAAAAAAAAAAATTCTTAACTGTGTAGTTCCCATAACCTAATCAGGTTTTCAAACACAGTACATCCAGAACAAAATAAACTTGTTTCCACTCCCCAGCCCACACATACAACTCACCTTTAGGGTTGTAGGAGGTTTCAAAGACATGAAGCTGGTGGGGATTATGTGTGAATGTGAAAACTTTAATCATGGAGTCCAAGACTACGACAATTCTGAAACAGACAGGAAGTTCCTACGACTTAGGGTGGGTAAAATAAGGACATAAATACTAATTCAGACCCGCAAAGGCTTTCAACTGATTTAACGTCTATATATTCTTTCCTCTCTGCCCTCCCCCACTCACAGCCTTGCAAAACCCACACAGCTGTGAGCCTGCAAAGCGCTTTCATCCAAAGCTGTGAGAGCAGAATCCCCCCCGCCCACACAGATTCCAGCTGCTGACAGATGCTCTCGCCCTAGAGATCCACTTGAATGCCCTTCTCGCTCCTCCATACCTAGAAAAACAGTCCACAGTAACCACAGGAGAACATTTCCTCACATCAGAGGTCCAAAAGTCTTACAGGCATTAAGTTTTCAGATACTAGTACACTTGAGCTGGGATCTGCTAACACCTAACGCTAGCACCCAGCAGCCTGTTCCACCTTTAATTGCTGGTAGTGTTTATCCAGGTGTTAAAGTAAAATCTTTTTCTGTCTACAAACAGCTGGAAATAAGTAAGAACAGCACGCAAAGCCAAGCTGTGCATTTGGAGTGTTTGTTGTACCCACCTATCCCTTCGCAGTTTAACTGCTTTGACTTCTGTAGAAAACTCTATTTCAATGACTGTCTTCTTCTTCAGGTCATCCCAGATCATTACTAGAACAGTGCAAAGATTGCATCAGGTCATCAAGGCATATCTGAAGATCCACACCATTTCCACTAGAACAATTTCTAGCTTCCAAGAAGGCTAACCAAGAGGTGCATCCAACAGCTAAGCAGTTATAGATGGGCACCCTGCTCATGAGGTATCAAGCCTCATTCTTTCACGCTAGGACTTGGCAGTTAAGAGCTGGTAAACTCCAACCACAAAAGCTGACAATAAAAATCTGTTTTTCTAAAGACAATTAGCTTTTTTGCTTTGGTCTGAGAGTTATTGAAGAAATAAAGCCTTAGTCAAAAGAAAAAAGTAGCATCTTGTCCTAGAAAGCTTGCCAGGCAGGGGCTTTTTCCCCTGTCAGGTTGCTGAGACACAATGTCTCTCTGCAAAGTGAGCTGTGAGAAGTGCAGACACCATCACTAGGGCTCAGAGACAGCTCACAGCAGGTACCTGTCTGTTAGTGCTCAATAGGAGGGAGGCAACTCAATTCACCACATTAACTGAAACCTGCTGCAACATCCCCTCCATCCAACCAGACCAAAGCTCAAGGTTTGGGAGTTCTTTGGGTGGTTTCACACAAACAGCAAAACAAACATTTTCAACATCTACTTCACATGACTCACCTTTGTTTGGAGGATACTTTGGTTTTTTTCCTCCACCTACCAGTGCTAAATAGTTGCAACGAAACAACATTTCAACATGGCCCACACCACCTTCTAGAAACTCTGGAAGACAAACATATTTTATTTAACAGTGTCAGAATCTGTTAAAACACCATCTAATTTTTACCAGTGTTACAAGAAAAGCTTGCATTATCTAGCACATCTCTCAGGCACCCAATCAGAACTGTGTTTTCCTATTCCAACCAATCTTAAAAAAAAAAAAAAACAAAAAAAAACAAAAAAACACCACGCAGAGAAACCTTTAAGAGTGGGTGGGACAGACAAGACATCTCCACTAAAAGGGTAGAGGGTTGCAGAGGTTTTTCTGTCTGATCAGTTTTTTTAGTGCCTGTGTAAGATTAGCATTCTCAGCAAAGTTTCTTTATTTTTCACAGCCACAAAGTTCACAACTGTTGTTACACAGTTGGTACAGGCCTCATTTTCATATACAGAAAAACCAGAGGAATATTTTAAAGGTGTATTAAAACAGGTTGCACCGGAGGTGATCAAGCAATATCATCATGGTCACTTGATCACTTCTGTTACTCAGTGGGTTTGTAAATATGTTTACAAAGGCTGATCACAAATTCATTTCCCTCTCACACACACGTTTAAAGTCTGGTGCTGCTCTATGATGCTCATGCCATGCATTTAGGAAAACACCAGTAATACTCATTAGTCCTGAACCTTCTTATTTGCAAGGGGATTTGTCTTTATAGACTTGCTGGTTTTGAGGAAAGAGGGCAAAAGGCTCAAATCTAACTCAAGTGGAATCTCTACTCTGATCTGAGGAGCGTGCCTGTCGTTGCTGGAATAGGCAAGAGGTGCCATCCAGCTCCAGCCAGCCTCTGCGTGATGATGCAGAAAACAGAGCAGAACTAATCGGCTGGTGCTGACAGTTTCTCATTTACAGTGAAAGGAAAAGGCTTTTTTTCTTTTTAAGAAAGGATTTTCTTAACTGCAGAGGAAGCAGATTATGCCACGCTTATGGTGCAAGTGGAGGAACTAAGAATTAGAAGATTTTGCAATAATTTTTTTTCTTTTTGATGACATCCGAGTGGGGTCTTGGCTTTGCTTAGGTAGCCTAGAGAAGAGCAAAAAACATCTGAGGAGCCTAGAGGAAGCACACAAGGACAGGACAAGAGAGATCCCATCAGACATTAAACAGCACTGCAGTACATCCAGGTGAAGAATTTGTATTCCGACTTGAATACAGTACACTGAGACAGATGCCTGGAAAGATACTCATAGTGGGCCAGTAAAACCTTGGATTTCATACAGGTCCTTGTGGTTTCTTCAATAACACTTCCGGCTGCTGCTTCCTTCCTGGAGAGTTGTATTTGGACACTACTCCCTCCTACACCAGATCCACCTCTTAACAACTTTAAGGTATTTACAGCATGACAGCAGTTTGCTAGAGAGGGGCATTATGTATGCAACAACAGGTTTTAAAACTATTTATGAATGACAACCCCAGACAATTGAAGAACGTGCAATGTCTTCAGGATCTGTGTTAGAACACTTCAATAATTATCTTTACAGTTCTGAGAGGTGATGCTTGGATCGAGAACTGCATGCAACTCCTGAATATAAAAGACACAAGCCAGGGTGTACCAGTTAAAACTTGGTTTCATACTAGGTTAACAAAGTCACAGATGAAGCTGGTTATGTCAAGTAGAGGCAAATATCCAGGGAAGATGAACAAGATTCCTCTGTACCTATGCAGACAGTGCAGCCTGACACCTTGGGATCCACAGAGGAAAGGCAAACTGACTCAAATGTTTCACCACAGGAGTTCTGGAAGCACGTCCAGAGCTACTGGCAGGGAAAGCTTTGACAGGGAACTCAAAAGGACTTGAGCCTTCACTCTGATCCTCTTAGTACACTATCACAGATGACAGTCCTAAGACACGGCACTTATGGAAGAACATACTATTAAGAATAGAAAACAGTTTGTCAGCTTTAGCCACAAGAACAGTGACTGAAATCTCTTACAGGACTAGGAAGTGAAAGCATGGCAAGTTTCACAGGAATTGCTATTTTAAATAAATTATTCTTATTATTAAATCTTTCCTATCACCACAGGCTGGAAGTACTGGGAAACCTGTTTAGCATGGCACCTTTCTTCCTGTATTTGGGGTTAGAATCCCATGGCTAGGTTTCAGTTATGTTTGCTGCCTGATAAAGCACCCCATTACCTGATAATACAGCTCATCTAGTAATTTCTGTTAACACAGGAGAGTAGGCTTACTGCCTTAAGATCCTCCCAAGTTTTTAAGCCTCCAGAGAACATAAAATTTTGAGTATTATAGGTCTGAGCTCAGTTCCCACAAGCACTACTTGAAGCAAGTAGGAGAAACATTACATTCGGATCTCCAGTGAGAAGGCAGTGGTTTTATGGCTGTACCAGATCACCCAGACTGCCATAACAGAACAAAACAGTGTCTCCTGGTGGAACATGGTACAGCAGCAGTGAGCAGCTCTTTTCCCGCTTGTGAGCAAGCAGACAACTTATCTCTTGTTTGGGACTACAACCATTAGCAACAGCTAACATGATTCAGCCCCTGCCAGAAGGTGAGACAAATTAATCATCAGCCAGCTTTATGCAAATTAATAGCATCCAGACATCCAACCAAGATGAGGCTGAGCTTGCAACAACACAGAACTAGCATGGTGTAATAAGTATGCATTTTACCTTGTTTCTCTTTTTCTTTGAGCGGATCTGCATTATAAACTCTGAATCCATTTTCCATTCCACATGCAAAGCATCCTGTGGTAAAAAGCACATATATATATATATACACACACACACACACATATATAGTAATCGTGAGATACACTCCAGAGTGAGGCAAGAGCCAGAGGGTTAAGAGAGAATTACTCAATAACGGCATTGTTAAAGTCGAGCTGAAGACCACCTGCAGGCTTTGTAAGTGACTGCAAGTGAAAGCCCTTTAGAGAAGTTGTCCTCTAAGCTTGCCTCTAATGAGAGTGGAAAGTTCTCTATTTTCTTTTTGGGCAGGTGAAAAAACAATGAAAGGAAGGGAAAGCAATTCCCAACCCATCTGTATCCTATGCCTTGCACTACAGAGGGGAGGAAACCTGTATTTTAACTTCTACAATGGTCATTACTGAGCAAACCCCCTCTTTTCTTATCAGATCTGCATTTACACCACAATTACAGCCCCTCCATCCATTTGTTCCCATTTCTACAGAAGAGAGCTTCTCAAAGCAACTTTTAAGAATACTCTAAAGAGAACCTACCAAGTCAGATGCTGACAAATACAGGCTAAACCAGGGAATAGTAGAAACCAGAGTAGAAACCAGATTAAAATACTCTGGAAAATCATTTTAGTTACTTTTACATACAGAGTTGTGCAAGTGCCTTTTTAGTGGAACCCATCAAACTACCAGTATCCTGTCCTGCTGTTTAACTTGCTAATGGGTGAATGTAGCTCCCAATATATAAAGAAATGCCCAAGTGAGGTTACGGCAATTACAAGTCATTAAGAAGCAGCCACCGTCGCTAGAGGCAGACTGACAGAAGATTAGTTGCTACACAATTTACGTGCACGGCATCAAAAATCCAGTTAGGATGCTCAAGATACTGGTACAGAGATATTCACATTAGTCTGGTTTTATTCTTATGCACTGACATGGCTGCAACAATTTGAATTCTCCAAATAAAAATCAAGGAGCTACATCGAAGTGCATCTTTTCCCCAAAATCAATACCCAAACCCCACAGGCCGGGTGGGAGAAGGAAGTCTTCATTTTTAACAGAAGGTTTCCAAACCAATTGCTCCCAGCCACGTGATGCAGGATTTCCTGCACACCAGACTAGACTGGTTTACTGTGGAGAGACAGCTCAGAAGCTGGCAAAAAGGCTCAGAATGCAAGAGGCTGTTTCAGGTCCTGCTGGTGTTACAGGTCACAAACAGCTCACTGTGGTCCTCACATTGCAGGCAGCTGATGGTCTTTGTGATTTGCATACTGTTAGCTTAATATAGGCTCAATTAAAAACTGTATATGCTCACTGAAGACCAAGTGAGCAACATTCAGTACACATATTCCACTGATGCAGGTTAAGATATCCCAAGAAACATAGTTGGGGTCATCTTTTTGTTGTTGTTGTCGTCATAACAATACAGAAACATATAATAAACTTGATCTTGACAACAGTATTAGTTTAAAACCTCCATGATTTGGGGAAAAACGCAGCCAAAATGAGATTCTTTTTATTATTTCAAGAGTTTCATTCCAAGTAAGATCACTTAAAAAAAAACACAAAAACAACAACCCAAACCAGAAAAAAAAAAAAAATCAACCAATCAAACACAAAGCTCCCCAACCAAAGCCAAGCAGCAACAAAAAGACGGCATCACACATATCCTCTGCTTTACAGTATCTGATGAGGTAGGGGGTGGATATCTAGAAGCATCCATAGGATTCCTGTTCACTGAACTCACACAAATGAAGAATGACCACAACATCCACCTCTGTGCCCTTTGATGCAGAAGGGAAACAGATCAACCCTCTTACTTTAAGTGCAGGCACTTGGAGCACTTGCATGCCAGGCTGTTCCTACACTACCGCAGTTAGTGTAGGAACACACATAGAGAGGGGTTAACAAGAGCACAATAACTACAGAAAGATTAGTAAATATATTGAAATAAATGTATTTGAATTATCTATCCTCATTTTGCCTCCTCAATGCATTGTCCTTTAATTTGCTCTGTGAATAGGTAAGAGTGTGCTGCGCTGAAACCAGTAAGCTGCCACCTTGTGTAGGATACTTTGCTGGGATAACCAGAAAGCAAATTACAATGGAAACATTTGTCTCTGCATGAAGCACTTCTGTAAAGGATGAGAACTGATCTGTTGCTGGTAGCTGTAGTGTGTATCTATATAATTGTTTTTCCAGTGACATTTTTATGCCACTAAATTATATTTCCAGGACAGAGAGAGGGATGCTGGAATGCTGAAACCACTCTGTAGTAACAAAGCACTGTGAAGTTTTACTTGGGTTAATACTAGCAGCTCATGGCAAACACAAATGGGGCATTCCCAATGCAATAAAACACAGACATTTCCTGTGGCACAGCTACAGCTTTTCTGCAGGGCCCTCCTCATGACTAAGACACAGGCTGCTTTTAATGTCTTGGGAATATCCACACGTTTAACTGCAGACAGAACTGACGGAACGTGAGTAATGCTGATACCCCCACACAGTCGATCATTACTGGCAGAGATAGGAAGTTCTCAGTCATGGCATCCCCTGAGCCAAACAAGAGAAAAAACGCACAGGAAGATTACTGCTACTCGTTCAATTCCATGACACAGGAAGAGCTTTGGAGCTCAGTGTTTCCCACACAACTGATCCCACCATTCGGTGTGATCACAAATTGGCAGTTCAGCTACAGCTCAGAAGCTCTTGCTGTGTGAGAGCAGTCAGAGTAGGGAATTGCTGCAGCAATAGGTGTGTTCCCTTCTACAGAAAGGTCACCTCTGGTTTACGAGGGGATGGACATGCTGTTAGAGAGTCGCTGACAGAGGATAACTCAGATAATTAAATTCTTCTTTTTGAAGTGTTTACTTCAGATGCTCTGGGAAACTGCATCCACAGAGTGACTGCCCTAACACGCAGCTGCACTGTTCCCGCAGGAAATGCAGTTTGCCAACAGTCCCAGTGAGGCTCCACTGAGTTTTGATTGTTACTCTAAAACCATGGGAAAATGAAGAGTTAAATTAACAGTTATCCTAGCAGATGCCACAGGAGGAAGGGGGCACTGGAATAGGCAGGCTGGAGGGCACATAGAAACTGCAACAGTGGAGTCCAGGGAAGCAACTCTGAAGGATAGTTTTCCTCACCACAGCAAGTGTTGTCTAAAGCCACAAAGGAGCCCAGAATCCTTCTAACACTCCTGGGATTCTGTAGCTGAGCACTTCAGCCTTCTTCTTCTCAAACGAGAGCAAATGAATGAGCCAAGTGACTTAACACCAAAACAAGTCCATACCTGAGTTTTCAAACTTGCTCTAGACTACTACAGCAACCAAAGAGGGACTTGTCAGCAATTTACACAGATATTTTCTGGTGGGGTAATTTATTATGATGTGTTGACTACTCATCTCTGTAAAGCATGTTCATGACCTTCTGAAAGCATGAGAAAAGCGTCCAAAATCAGGAGTACACCAGCTTGAAATAAAGAGCCTAAAGACCGAGTATTCCATCTTAAAACTGAGAACATCTGGCAATACAGCCCTTCCCTTTTGGGGAGTTATGTTGTTTCTTTATTTTCTTGTTGTATAGAAGTGCCAAAGGTACACAATATAAAAATACAGCCTTACACAAAAAAAAAAAGAGTGAGGGAAGGACACTTCAGAAAAACTGCCAATGCCAGTTTTATCACTTGTCAGTCAGGGAAGGTCTGACTTGGACAGACTTATTAGCTCATTCCTCCCATCCTCCCACCATTATGGGAGGGGCTAGTCTTAAATTATTAAGAAATTAGGTTATTGTGACAATATATGCAGACACCCACACTACTAAAGCTTCAGCACTCCCTCCAGTGACTCATATTTCTATTTCTGGTAGGAGCAACAAGGAAGAAGCGAGCTTTTCCTCTTATCTACTCTTCTTTGAGCAGACAAAGCATTGCCTTTAATACTTTACTTGTTTAGGGTGTTTTTTAAAAAGCTAGCGTGCTATCTACTGTTCAGAAGCTCCTGGATCCTGAAAATGAAAGACAAACATGCTTTTTATTCAAGTTTCTGTTGTTATTCAGTTGGCTGGCCAGGGTGAGTAGAGTGGATTATTGTTAGGATCAAGCTGCTCAGCTCATGGATTCCCAAAACAAATTCCTTAACACACTTTGGATGTTTGGATATTATTAAAATAAAAGTGTTTATGTTGCATTTACTGCTATGAAATTTAAGGAAGCCTTGCAACAAAGAACAAGTTTTAAATCCCAAGATGATGTTCTGAGGGTATTCTGCAGTAAAAGAGAAACATAGCATCTTGGACGTTCTCTTTCCAACCCAGCCCCACGACAGACCAAGCACCAAATATCACTGCATCTACAGACCCCTGCAGCTATGAAATGAAGCTCCTCCTTGCAGATCTTTGTTTCAGATCTGTTGCAAACACAAGGTGAAGACAAGTGCTAACAAAGTTGCTGAAAACCAAACTATTCTTACTGTCTCCAACTCAGCAGGACAGCACAAAGAGAGCTAGCAAAAGGCACACTTCATTAACAGCTTGATATACCAGTGACAAACATCACCAGAGAGGTTATCAACAGAACAATTAGTGCTTACACTCAGCTTCAAGAGCATCAGCAACAGGTACGTGAACTGCAGTCTACTGTGACACAAGGTGCAAGGGTGTTTCAGGCAAGAGTGTTATTTATTAAGACAAAAGGACATTACAAAATGATGACCTGCTCTTCCTTATTCCACAAAAATGACACTTACTCATAAGTCTGGTGCTATTTTTATATTGCAAATGCAAGAAAAGGCATATGCATCTCTATGCTCGGAAAGGCCTTCCCCTTTCTAAGCAAGGGAAAAAAGATAAAGCAAGCACAGAATTCGGAAGCTTTTCAGTCGTCCATGGATCTATACTTGTCTGTCAATATGACAATTGCCTTTAACCACCATTCCATAAATATAAATCAGGCCAAAAAAAAGAAGTTGCACCACTACTTTTGAATGCTTGGTTCTTACACTAAGACAGTGACACTATGAACTACCTTTCAATATGGCTGTTTCAGCTCAACCCTCTGAGGACAGGGTCTGAGGCAGCCCTGTAGCACCTCAGGAGGGAGCTGGCTAGTTCCCAGGCACCCAGACCAGCCCACAGCCTCCATGAGCAGATGGATGCAGGGATGCACCCCAAACAAGCAGGTAAGTGCAGGGGAGGGAAGGGATTGCACTCAAAACTGCCTCGCTCCCACTCCTTTTCCACTCTGCTCTCATGAGGGCCCACCTGGAGCCCTGTGTCCACTTCTGAAATCTCCTGCATAAGAAGGATAAGGAACTATTGGAACAGGTGCAGACAAGGCTACAAAGACGACATGAGGGCTGGAGCACCTCTGCTATGAGGAGAGGCTGAGACAGTTCAGGTTGTTCAGCCTGGGGAAGAGAAGGCTCTGGGGAAACCTTACAGCAGCTTCCAGGACTGAAAGGGGCTCCTCGAAAGCTAAGGAAAGACTTTTTACAAGGGTATGAAGTGATAGGATGAGAGGGAATGGTTTTAAATTGGAATGGGGAAGATCTAGATTACATATCAATGAGAAATTCTTCATTATGAGGGTGGGAACAGGTTGCCCAGAACAGCTGTGGCTGCCCCCTCCCTGGAGGTGTTCAAGGCCAGGTTGGATGGAGCTTTGAGCAACCCATCCAGTGGGAGTTGCCCCTGCCTATGGCAGCAGGTTGGAACTGGATGGACTTTGATGTCCCTTCCAACCCAAACCATCCAATGGTTCTACCATTCCTCTCCTGGCACCGCACATCTGCTGCTCTTCCCCAGCTAAACCAGGAGCAGAACACACACATCCCAACCTGTGAGCATGGCCTGCCCCATTCCTGAAGCTTTCCCACTGCCTCCCACAGCAGCCACAATGCCCAGGCCACAGGTGGCCTGCCTTCTGCCACAGGGGCACGGGGTGCTCCTGGGGGACAGGCCCTCCCCTCTGCTTCCCATCCCGTAGCCCAGAACCCCCATACCTCAGCCGCTGTTTCCCCCCAACCCCACTCCCCATGTCCCTCCCTTCCCATCCCACAGCCTATCACCCCCCCAGTCCTGTCCTCCACACTCCACAACCCCCCCGGCCTGTATCCTGGGTCCCTCCCAGCCCCACACCCCAGTCGCTTCCTCCCTTTCGCCCCAGCACCTTGGGTTCCCCCCAACCTCACAGTCCAAGCCCCCCAACCCCACATGCTTTCTCCCCCCATTCCCGTTCTGCATCCCAGTGCCTCCTCAACCCCACAACCCCCTCCCATAACCCCGTTTTCCCATCCCACGCCCCAAACTCACATCTGGGCTACCCCCTAATCCCACACTCCAGCCTCCCCCTCTCCTCCCCTTTCCATTCTTCCCCCTTTTTCTATCCCACATTCCAGGTCTCCCTCAACAGTACACCCCAGCCCCCCTCCTCTCCCCATCCCACACCCCGGACTCCCCACAACTTCACAGTCCAACCCCCCCGCCCTTAGCCTTCCTCTCCTCTTCTCTCTCCAGCTCCCTCATTCCCATCCCGCATCCCGGGCTCCCGCCAGTCCCGCACCACAACTCCCCCTCCCATCCCTTTTCCCATCCACACCCCGGGCTCCCCCCGACCTCACAGCCCGGCCCCCCCAATCCCGAACCTCAGCTTCCCTACCCCCATTCCCAGCCCCCCTTATTCCCATCCCAATCACCGCCCCCCCGCCCCAATTCCCGTCAAACAGCCCGGGCCCCCCCTCATTCCCATCCCGTGTCCCACTCAGTCCCGCATCCCAGCCCCCTCCAATCCCCGTCCCACAGCCCGGGCCCCCCTCCTCCTCCCGGAGCCGGGCCGGGCGGCGCCGCCTCACCGTGGTCCTGGTTGAAGCCGGCGTAGAGCAGTCCGTTGCCGTGCGGGTTGGCTGGCAGCAGGTTCATGGCTCCTACCCGGACGCGCCCGCCCGTCGCCCTTTAAACCATAGCGGCGCCCGCCCGCCTCAGCCCCGACGAGGGAGCCCGGGCCGGGCCGAGCGGAGCCGAGAGGAACCGAGCGGAGCTGAGCCCGGGCCGACTGTAGCCGAGCGGAGCCGAACGAAGCCGAGCCTGGGCCGAGTGTAGCCGAGCAGAGCCGAGCCTGGGCCGAGCAGAGCCGAACGGAGCCGAGCGGAGCCGAGCCGGACCGGCTGGCTGCTGATTCCACCCCCGCCAGGGAGCGCCGCCGAGCGCAGAGACCATCCACCCGCCTCTGAGGAGCGCCGAGCAATCGAGCAGCGGCGGAGGGGGAGGGAATGGCGGTCGATGAGCGAGGGCGGTCGGGATCCCTGGGGCTGAGGCACCGGGAGGGCCTGAGGTACCGGGAGGGCCTGGCAGAGCCCCTGGGCCGAGAGAGCTGCCCCAGCGAGGGCAAACTGGGACAAAGAGAAGACATACATAAATGAGAAACAAAATAAACAAAGCACCTCCAAAAAAACCCGAACCCAAAACAAATAAAATCCCCAAATCTTGCCATCCAAATCAGCCTTGAGAGTCAAATATTGAAATAAGGATCTACAAATGCTGGAGGTTTTCAAGAGCCAAGACTGTAGATCCAGTATATGGAATATTTCGAAGTGGAATATTTTGATTTAAGCTAAAGTACAGTCAAGTTTTGTCTCAACAGTTGTGGTTTGAAAGTTAGACAGAATGTCCCTCATACAGCACGACTTCTTTCTTTGAGAGCATGTTTTCCTTAAAACTGTGTTTTTCAGACAGGACGATGATCTGTGCTGAACAGATGTCTCTTCTGTAATCACCTCTGCAGTATTTTTCTATCTCAAAGCCAAGGTCAGGCAGAGCTGGACCCAAAGCTCCAAATGAGCAAGATTTTTGACTGTTGCAAAGTTTTGTAACATTATAATTAGACCTTGGAAAGTAATGGAATATGTATAAGATTTCTGGGAAGATTTATACACGTGCACGTAAGTGGGGAATATATTCTGTAACAGCCTTTGTCTCGTTGCACACAATGGATAGAGATCATTATGGTTGGACTAGAAGATCCGATGGGTCCCTTCAAACCTGGTTGTTCTGTGATTCTGTGATTCCCACATGTTGCCCAGCTCGGATAAAGGATGCTCGCTTTCTAAAACTCCAAAATGAGTCTTAGAGAGTTCTATTTATCGGCATTTTTGGTATCACCGTAAGCAACCTGATCCAAGTTCAATCGTGAATTTACAAGATCATAGAATGGTTTGAGTTGGAAGGGACCTTAAAGATCATCCAGCATGGACCCAATGGTCAGAATCATTTAGGTTGGAAAAGACCTTTAATTTTGTTGAATCCAACCATAAACCTCACACTGTCAAGTGCCTAAGTGTGACATCCATGCATGGATGGGCTGAAAGCCCAAACTCTGTGTGCACTCACACAGAGGCCAGCTCTTCCCTGTCCTTTGTGTACATTCAGTTCCTTTTCTGTATTTGCTCTGTGCCTTCCATGTCTGTGGATTGATGCTGTATTTCAGATTTGTGATCCTGCTCTTCTCTAGTGCAGAGTTCTGTTAGGAAATTGCTCCAACTTTTCAGTTTACCATGGGTCATTGCAAGCCAAGGACCACCTGCAGTGACTACTGGGTACAATATTCTTTGTGCACTTGTATATATAAAATAAATATATATGTAACAGTTTGAGTCAGAAGGGACCTCAAAGATCATCTAGTTCCATATATATTTCTATGCTATATATTTATACATAAATATAAAAATAACCACATTGCAACTTTACAAGGTTTTGTGTCCTGAGGCACTCAAGAGACTTAACACACAAAATTTAAAAACTCCAAGAAGAGCTTGTTAAGTCTTCTTTCCAACTACAGGCCCAGGTTTTACTCACTCTACATGGGATTCCTGCAGGCATTACCAGAAGGGAGGAGTGCTGCTGCAGCCTCTCCTTCTCTTTGCTGGCAGGAGGAGCAGTGAATCTGACCTTGAGGACACACACATCCATATTAATGTTCTCCCCAGCTGAACATTCTTACCACACAGCACACACAGAAAGAAAACAAACTAATGACCCAGCGACTGAAGAGGCCAAGATTACAGTTTGGAAGGAGTTTATAGTCATGCACAGAGCCCGAACACTGCTGAAGTTGGCATGTCTGATCCAGGTTTAAGCTCTTGTAGCTGCTGGCTGCTATCTACACTTCAGCTGTGGACAGGCAAGTCTCCACAGTCTAACAGCTTCACTTCCAAGACCTGCAGCATACCAGCAGGTGGAGCCTGCTCATCACCCAGGGAGACATCCCACAGGAATCCCTCCCAAGGTGTTTTTTTGGGTCTTCAACTACAAGACTTGTTCCCCACTGCACTTTTAAGTAGTGATGCCTTCATGAGTCCAGGTCCTGGCATAATGTCAGCATTTCACTGGCGTGGATTTTCACTGCTCCCTTGCAGAGGCTGTGGATATCTGTGCTCATCCAGAAGGAATATCATAGCAACATAACTTGACAGTGTCTCACATTAGTGAAGACACCTGGAAGAAACTAGGATGAAGCTATACCATCCATTCCAAGGACTATTATTGCTCAGGAGAGCATGTCATACAGTTCCTTTGCAAACACGAGGAGTTGGAATGTGTTATTCTTCCATATTTCAGTTACTCATCTTGAAGACATGTTGTATCAATAGCTTTAACATGATGTTTTTAGGATGACCTCACATTCCTGGTTCCTTGTTCTTCAAAATCTTCTAAAGGAACAAACTGCCCTAGTTAAAGAAAGCATAATAGGACTTCTCTTCCAGAAACATTTATTTATTTATTAAATAGTGTTCTTTCCTTATAAAGCAGCTCTTCAAGTCACGTTCCTTTTACCATAGTTTCTTTGGCATTTTCTTCCTAGAACATTCTTGTAGACTGGTAAAAAATGTAATTTTTTTTTTTCTTTTTACAGAAAAATAAGTATTTAAACCACAAAATCATTCCTCAAAGTATTAAATAACATACCAAAAACTTTATCAAATCTAGTACATACACTAATGGGACAAAACCTTGTGTATGTGCATAATAATTATATATACATTTTTAGCTTATTTAAGTTAGTGCTTCAAAGCTATTGCGGAAGCTTTAAAAAAAAATCCAGATGCACAATTGCAGCATTACTAGAATTTGTCCCACTCTTTGTAGAATTTAACAATGTACACGATACATTGTGTTAAAAAACCTCTGCCTGAATGGGCAAACCAAGGATTCATTTTTGTATTTTTGAATAGTTTTCAAAAAGACAGGTTTTTATACAATGACACAGCAAGATTTTCAGATTTCAGGAAATAAAGAACTGAATATCATTATAATTAACCCCTATGTGAAAACAAAGGTATCATGCAACTAGAACGCAGTATGAAAATCCAACAGCCAAATGCCACGTCCTTCCAGTCCCACTGAACACATCATTCATTCCAAAGCAGCATTACTGCGGGAAGCAAGCTCTGAAAGAAGACTCCTCTTCCTTATTTCTGTCTCTGCCATGTGATACATACACAGAGTGGGCTCAGTCATTAAACAAGGAGTCCTGGTGTTCAGTGCTTCACACGAGGGGACTCCAGCCAGGTTCCCTTCCCCATAGGGAGCTTAAGCAATTTTACAACTGTTTCTTGTACAGTTTTTGGTTGGGCTCTGCGGAGGATGGATGATTTTAGCTTTCTTTAAGCTGTTCCTTTTATTGATGTTGCTGGATGTGAGGGAGTATGAGCGTCCATGCATCATCCCGGCGTTAAGGCCATTTGCCATAGAGAAAGATTTGAGGTGGCTTCTTAAGGCAACAGGGAGAGGGAGCTTGTCAACAAGATGCACGGGGGTACAGGAGACTATGGCACGGCAGCAAAGGTCCTGCAGACTCAGTACTTAAAAAACAGACAGAAAACTTGCATTGTAATAGCAGCCATGTGTTAGCAGCACACCCAGCACTCTGTGTGCCCTCTGTCCTTTCAGGATGAATTCTTATTTCTCCTCCCACACCCTTTCCCACACACACATTATCCAAAAAAATCTGCTGCTTCAGTTTCCTGTTTCTGTCTTAATACTTCAATGACCGAACATCTAAGTTCTATGAAAGATGTTATTCCCTAAAAAAGTAGGAACAGTTTAACGACTGTAGATATATTTTCTGTTAGAAAGCAAATTCTACAGGACAGCTGGTTATTTTTTGACGCTTTTGTATCAAATTTTCTTTAAAATATGTTATATAAATGAACCATAAGCCTTAGCTAGAATTGTATTTACATATTTTCAGTACACATCGCTTACCCTTGTTCAGCCTCCAAAGCCTGTCCATTCCGTGTCTCATTAATACTATTCTTGCTAGCTCAGTGAAGGACTCTGTAATATTGAAATTACAAAGTGGACTGACTTCAAAAAAAGTCATGCCCAGTCTCTCAGCGTAGGCTTGCGCTTGCTCCGTAGACACTTGGCGCTTGAAGGCTAAGTGGAGGCGATTTCCAACCAGGATTTTTGGTACACCAGGAGCATGCTGAGAAAAGAGAAGTAACAAACAATGCTTTGGCCTCCATTTCCCCCTTCCCTCAATTAAACCAAACAAAAGCTTTTCTCAAGACTTAAAGTCTAAGTGGCAGGTTGGACCAGATGATCTCTAGAGGTCACGTCCAGCTCAAGTTATTCTATGATTCTCTGATCTATAAACGTCTCTTCCTCAGGGAAGAGAGGCTTGCACAGATGATGTGGCAAATCTACAGCAAGTGCGACTACAATATGAAATCTTTGCCCTCCATATGGTTTCCATCAACACCTTTAAGAAATCAGACACTTGAGCTGATACATTTCCAACTTTCTAGAATTATAAACATAGAGTTCTAATCTTGGCATCCTGGGTAACTCTGTAGTAAGCACTGCCTGCAAATGCCAGGAAAACAGTAGGAAGTATTGCAAGCAGTTGGTTTTCATCATCTGTTAGAGACTAGGGACAGTCTGGAATTGTACCTTACCTCATCTATTTCTTTTATCCATCGATCAATTCCATCAAATGACCAACGATTTGTAATATCATACACTAGGATTACTCCCTGTATTAAAAAAAATGTTAAAAACTAAGTTTAACAGAGAATAAAATCAGAGAATAACTCAGAGAATTTACCTGTAAAATCTCCAAAACTGAAATAATCGTGTAAGATGCTGAGCAACTTCTCAATGAAGCAGAACCTCAGCATCCTGTGAAACCAAGCTCCATGACACATCAGCCAAGGGGCAGAAGACCTCGCTTTGGTTTGAGATTTGATGCGTTGGTAAATATTTTTTTTTACAGTGGACAAGTTTGTATGATCATACACAGATATGTCATAGCAACTAAATATTCTCAGCCACATTCAGTAGCTTAAAGGTTCAGTGCTCTCTGCAATTCTGGGACATAGCAGACGCAGCTTCTGCAAACCAATACATGAAATGAATTTCAGTAATACCTCAAAGTCTGAAGCTGTAGTCATTGCATTTCAGACTGTGTTTGTATTATTTCACATTATTCTTGACAGTTTGACGTTATCGATTTCTCTTACTGGATCCACATTTTTAAAAGTAGTATTAGGGTATCTTTCTCATAGTAACTGAAGTATGTTAGCTTACTTTACTTGAAGTAACCAATAAGAAGGCCTAAGAATATATATTGCTGTATTTTACCCTGATTCAAATTCAAACTCATGGATTTTCCTCCACAAAAGAAAATTCTGCCTCTTGTTATTTCCCACTTTCATTCACCCAGCAATCATTACAATTTTCTCAGGGATGAGTCCTTTGCTTACCTGAGCACCTCTTGAATAAGATCGAAATATGGTGCAGAGTCTCCCTTGCCCTGATGTGTCCCTAAAGAAAGTAAGTATATATATATTTTTAAAAGCAATAGGTGGCCTCCCATGTTCAGAGTTCAACTGGATTAACCCGTCTGTGCTGATCACTATCAGGTCTTCTTCCTGTAAACAGGCAGTAGCAATCACTAACGCATAAGAGCTCTTCTCACTCTCAGCGCTTTTTCCCTTTCCTCTACATTTCTCAGGTTTCTTAGGATAAGAGGACAAGAACTTCAAACTCTACTCTGGTCATCACCCTTGAAAAGCAACGCCTGTTTACTCCAGGGTATGCCACTAGACTTTGCATTTTGTTCAGCTTGAAGAAAGATTCTGCTTTCGTGGTAAAAGAAAAGTGGGAGGAAACAATAGCTTTAACCAAGGAAACTAGTGGAAAACCAGTGAATACTTGAATACAGCAGCAATAGTTCATCAAGAGTCCAGCAGGACAAAGGTATCCCAAGAGCCGTAGTCAGCACAGATTTTTAGTAAAGGTTGCACCAGAAAAAAAAAAAAACAAAAAAAAAACCAAAAAGAAAATGCATAAAGGGTTTGGAATGAAAATCAAATTTATAGTGAAGGACATAAGCAGCAGAATTCCATAAAGACTTTTTGAGGTAGATTACAGTAGATTACTCTTCAAATGCAAAGCACTTTTTTCTGTACATGGTCAACTGTAGAAACATTTCCAATCTCATGTTTTAAGGACTCCAAAGAACATCTTTGCCCTTCACAAAAAGAATTAAAACATCTTCCTGGCTGCTTCTCAGGTAAGATTTAGGTTGTGGTTCTGCTAATCTACATAAAGTGGAAGACAGAAGAAATCAGGTGAACAAAATATCAAGCAATCGAGATACCGTTTGGCAGAATACTATTATCCATCACTTCATTTAACACGTGAAACATTTTGAAAAACATAAAGGCAAAACCAACCAATGAAGAGTAAATTAAAAATAACTTAGCTTTGACACACAGGCACCTAACTCTGGTAATTAGAAATGTTTCAAACAAAAATGAACACCAAAATTAATTTTAAAGATAGAAATGGCACATGATTTTATAGGAGGAAAAGCATATAATCACCACTGGAGTTCATTTTCACTCCCAACTCTCTGAACGCTGCTTGTTCCTAGAACCTGTGTCTCTAATTTTTCTAGATTATGGTTCCTCAACAATCACATTCCATCTCCTTTTTCTCTGGCACTGATCTTACTTCTCCCTCTTTCATGCCACGAGTTTAGGGAAATAGAAAAGCAGAGATCTTAGGAGGCAGTAACGCTGCTGCATTTTTGAAGTTATATCACTTGCTGAGTATTTCTAAACGAACCAGAAGATGGCCACCTTCAACCAAAGCACCGAGAGATCAAATATTTGGCTCTACAGGGAAAACATTTGTTGTAAAATAATTTTATTTGTTCTTGATGTGTTTTTGTGAAGACCAAATCACATCAGATTGCAGATCAACTACATTATATGACCAATAATGCCTCTTTTTCTTTTTTTAAATGATATTTAAATATATCGTGGATATTTAGTCAACCATGACTAGTAATAAATTGAACAAAGAGATGCTTCCATATGATCACATACTTTCTAGGGTACTTCCACAGTTCTCATTACCCATGTATTTTATAGTCTTTGAAGGCACTTGAAATCTAGCTTGAGGGCACTTGTAATCTTTTGTGCCTCTCTTCTTCATGTTATGCGCCTCTCACGCTGAGAAACTGCAGGGCCACCTGTTTTACATGAATGAGATGCAAAATGGGGTGAAGAGGAAGCACAGCTTATTAATATTTCTGAAGCACAAGGGAACTCCTGCCCTGAACATCTTCAGTTTTGTGTCTCTGCCATATAAATGATGAGGAAAGGTGGAGCAGATGCTTACCAGAGCTGCAGCTTGATTTGTCGGCCATCCAGAAGAATCATTGTAGTTTTACAATCGATACCTGTGGGGAAGAGAGTCATACAAACCTTAGAGCAGCCTGTAGGTGTACAGCATACACACACAGAGCAACAGACTTTAAGGAAGATAACTTTAAAATAAGTATTTGTCATTAGCACTCTATTAAGTGCATAGAGTTGTTCATATAGGGTTACAAAGACCTTTCATATTACTTAAGCTTGGTCCATTCAAAGCGGATGTCTCAGGCTCTCTTCACGCTGATGAATGATCTGTTTTCATCATTGTGACAACATGTATGCTCAAAGAGTTTTTTCTTTACAACAAAAGAGCATAGAACAAGTATTTTGCCTTTTCTCTCACTAAACACTGTTTTCCTCCTTTGTTCCCTAGCTTTACTGCCACCATTATGTCTTCCTTCTTTATCACCTCTGACTCACGGATGGCTCTTATATCAGATACTCGGGTCCCTCTTTTGTAAAAGCAGCAGATGGTGCAAGAAGCAGCTTGCCTTTTGTCTTCCAGTCTTTCCCACTGCCACAGAGAACAGTCTTCTCAGCCCACAAGACCTATGCAGCTGGTGTGCAACAGAACACAAGCAGGTTCCATTTATTCCTTCCCTTCCCGTTCCCAAGCTTTGTGGCTGAGCTACAATATCTCTTTGAGATGGGCTGAAGAGGTAAGGCAGTGTTTAAGGGAAATATGTGCTCTCAATATGTATACACCCGTTATCTGCAGTTATCTGTACACACAGAGCTTAGCTCACATCTTCACCGTACACTTTGTAGTCTTTGCAAACATTTTTCCGTGCTATATAGTGTTATCTTTTTACTGCTAACCTGACGTGCTCCAGAAAGCAATTAAACTACATAAAAATAAGCTCAGGTCTAGCTTTACTGTTTTCTTCATCAAAAAAAACCCCAAAAAACAAAAAACAAAACCCCCCCAAAAACCCCGGTGTAAAATTAATAAGGTAAAACTAATCAGAAATGGTTATGCAGCTGCAGCTGACCCTTGAAAATATCCACCACCATGCCAGGGTCAATGGCTCTGAACACTGCGCTTCAGTCCTGCATCCACAATTTGCATAATTATAAACATTAAAATAAAGAGAAGCCTTTATTTTATCAGATGTTATTTAAAAAGTGTGGATTCAGTGTTCACACTGTGCAGCCAAGCAACACAGTTTCACTGATAAATGCATTTCTTTCATGTTTTCTTTGCTGTGTCACAGTAAACTTCTTGAATTGAATGTTTGTTCACAGAGTCCTCCAAATGACCTTTATAAAGCATGGAAACTGGCTTAAAAATGTACCGAAAGGTAATGAGACTCATACTGAAAAAGAGAAACATGCTTTATTTTCTGAGCATAAGCAAAACAAGGGGGTGAGAAAAATCCATTGCCATGGAAAAACAAATGCCTACAGATGGTGCCCTAATTACTACTTACAATTTCAACACATCTTTACCATTGGAGTAGGGATGACAGTGCTGAAGATGATCCTGTACAAGAGGACTAGTTTCATCATTCAGAAATTCCTGGAAACGCCTAACACACAGAACAAACCCTGCACAACACTATGGAATTCATTCCAGCATCCCCTGCTACCGCTGACATTTCCCGCAGGGGGAAATACCTCCACTAGTTTATCTGAAGTTAATGAAGAGGCACAGATGATGTTTAGCAAACACAGACACATGCCACACAGTGAATGGACACCCATCCCTCGGTTACAAGACTTAGCAAGTGTAGAAAATCAGCACTGCACAACTAGAGAATACTCAGCTGAATCAACCTGGCACTGTGCTTTGCACCACAGACCACAGGCTGCTGCAAGCTGCTTGTGTTTGGCCACACATACAATAAAAAATGTGGCATTTTTTTCATATGACGTGCACAAGACAAGCCTGAAAAACACACCATTACCAGCTGCTGTTTATGAAAGCACCTCATGGGCTTCTCAAAAGAGATGGATTCAGAAAATTCCTATTTTCCAGCAGTTATATAGATAGCAGCCGTTGGTAACATAACCTGAACATCTCTCTCATTAGCATTTGCCATTGATTAAGAAACAAAACAAAAAGCCTTTTACCACAAATCATCAGGAACAGCATGAAACCATAACAATGAGACCAACAGATGTGGATTGTGCTGTTGCAGAAATCAAATGTCCTTCCAGAACATTATTCACTCATTTAGTAAGACAGAAGAGCTTTGTTTGCATACGCAACTAAAATGTATCTCTGTACAAGAACAGGAATATAAGGGCTGCTAAATCAACAAAAACCCAACTTTGATGTAAAACAGAAAAACCTCCAAGTGCTTAATACTTTCACATGGATTTTTTTAAAATAAAAATTATTTGCCTAAAGCCACAAACTGAAATTGAGGAACACAAATTGAGCCACACCCCTTCCTGAAGGGTTTGGATTGCTTCAATCTAATTGATTTTGTTCTTCTTGAACACAGAGTTAACAGAGAGAAAACTGAAAGAAGTGTTACTGAACGCAGGAATGTGGTAGGATTCCCAAAAGTGCATTTAGCTGTTTGGTAACAACTGCAGTAAACAGGAAGTCATCAGCCTTTCTGTATCAATGCTCTGCAGCCATGACCACGCTGTGCTGTGCTTCACTGACCACACTAATTCTGTAAACACAAGTTATTTTAAGGCTTCCTGGGAATTTCTGCTTCTCTTGAAGCTTATAGCAGTGTATCAAAATTTCTGGATTTGTGATGGGTCACTTTAGGGTAGAATCCTTCAGTTATTTAAGTTGCTCATTTTCTGGTCCACAAAAGGCAACATTATTCACACCACAAATCTTTTCTCTCGGGTTTAGTAACTGTGATTCCATGATTTACAGAATTAACAGCCAGTCTCTCACCTTTGCAGCCCTGAAAAACAGACTGACACACTTGAATGAAGCCTGAATGCAATGGACTACAGACATCACGCTGCAGATATAAGCCCTGCAGTAAAACTGGGCTGTATCTGTTTATCTGTAAGCACAAAGTTCAGGTTATGTGATGGTCAGATTTGCCTCTGCTTGCCATTTCAGAATAATCATATTTCCAAATTCCATTTTTGTCCCCATCACACTTAATCACTACACAAAAAAGAAGCCATGTTTGAAAAACACAGATTGCCCGTTCAGATTGAAATAGATACTATATTTGTAAATCAAGACTGTGTTCCTCACCTCATTAATCAAGCCGTAAACCACGACTACAAGGTCTTGCAGCTTATTCAGCTATTTCAATGATGTGAGAATTTCTCCATTTTTAAAGTGAAGTTATTTGTGTCAAAATTCAGCTTCAGATTTAGCTTTATGGTCACGGACGCGCGGCAGTACCACAGGGCATCCTTCAGCACACCTGCATGGCTCTAAGTGTTTAAAGGAGTTACATTTACAAGAAATCTACCCCTTAAGAAAACAAAAGTGCTTTTTAAAAGGAACACAGAAACTTTTCCCAGTCACAGATTAAGGCATTGGGTTAAAACCTGACAATCTCAGGGCACTCCTAGTTGGCTCTCGTCCAGGCCGTTGTACTTGGAACCAAAGCACATAGTTTGGGAGCAAGAACCACGGCATACTTCCAATACTAATTTCAAAACAAACCCACTGAAACTCCCAAACCTGTAAAAGCCCTACAAAATTAATTAGCCTGCTAATTTACAGAAGCGGTAACCCAGTAAGTTTCTGTTCATCTCCTTACTGACAGTATCAGTAAGTAAATAAGCCAGCGCTTTGTGTATAAAACTCGCATTTTTCTCTAAAAGAACGTGCAAATGCTGTAGGTACATTTTGTTTTCATTGTGCTTTGGCTTGCAGCATTTCTGCTAAGGTAGCCAAAGAAGAACTCAGCGTTCAAGGCAGGTGATTGGAAAGAAAACTGTTTGACATCAGCCAATAAGCAGCTTTGTACCAAAGCGAGTGAATGATCCTTTCAATTTGAGTTAAGAGGAAAGGAAATAAAGATCCTAAGATCATATCTCATTCTCCTCTGTCTTAACACTTGCTTGTTCAAAACGAAATGGCCCAACACATTGGATAAAACTTATTCCTGGCCCAGGCAAACCAAATTTTGGTTAGACCAAAGCAGCTTAAAAGGACTCAGTTACCTTGAAGTCTGACCTGTGCTTTTGTCTTTCTTGTTGTACACCTGTCTGGGAGCCTCAAGGTAATTTTATTTTCACAGCCACTTTCCCTCGGATCTATGGAAAAAAACTGGGGCAGCAGGGAAGACACCAGTAGCCCAAGGGCAACTGAGTCAGAATGAATGAATCTGCACAAGAAAGACAAAGGAAGAGGGGAATTATTGTTGTAATCTCTTTTGCTACAACAATCTATGGTGTTATTTGTAGAAAGCAGATCTCCAGTTCAGAGAAGCAGGTTGGTTTCAGGTAGGAATCTGAAAAACATTCACACGATGTTAATATTTTAAGGCTCCTTCATTCTGAAACTGTACAATACAATGTGCTTGACAAAAAATTAGGTGTTTTCTTTGTCTGGTCTTCTGTGTGGTGTTTGGTAAGAAACACAAAGACCAGTACTGGAAAAGGCCACAGTAAGAAAATGTGTGGTTTGAATATGTGTGTGCATACAGTAAAACAAAGAAATATTACGATTACTATGGCTGAGTAGAAGAAAGTGTGCAATAAAGCAGAACTAATTTTATGAAAGGTCCACAGAACCATATGAAAACCCACACGCTGCCAAGCAGGCCTAGGAGTTCCATTGCTCCATTAAACCAAGCAAGACAAATATTCATTGTTTGAACAGATGCGCAGGATCAGTTAACAAATACAACCCCCAGTACTGATGGGCGGATCTGATAGGAAACACTAAAATATCCTTTACCACAGTGTCTATGAAGAACACGGAAAAAGAGGTAAAAAGGCGTCACTCAGCCACACTGCCACGTGTATCAGGGAATAAAACACAACACGCTGCTCTCATGAGACCAGCAACCCTTGGCTTGACAAATTAATAGAATAAGTAGCATGAAGTTCCAAACTTGAGATTTGGGGATGAGGGCAAGGCACACAAATGGAACTAAAGAATAAACCAAATCTGAATTAGATAATTATTTTACAGAATAGGAAGTACTTGTCATAAGTACAGCAAGAATAAAGGGGATCAGGGATCAGGTTAAACCATGATCCATGTTTTCGGCTTGCAACTCATGCACTCCCACCAGGAAGAGACAACATGCAGTGGAAAAGAGGGAGATTATTTTAATTTTTTTTTTCTTTTAAACACAGTGAAAGGAGAAAAGCAAATACTGAGTAGCAATCTCTGTTCAATGAACTTTCTTCACATGCAGTATATCATACAATTTAAAATTAACATCATCTGTCAGCAGCAAGCACAGCTCTGATAAGACAGCACATTAAGGGGTCGTCATAGCTAACATTTAGAGTAGGATCTATTACTGCTTTACAGACTCATCCCAAAATAGGCTAGATACCCTATTTGAAGCAGCTATTTCTTCCCACCAATGCACAGAAGCCTACAGTAATGAGCTAAGAAACTAGATGTCGTCTAGGGACTTAACACTTGGTGTATGAAGTTAAATCTTACCAGCTTTTCCTTGTACAAGGATGCAGTTTATTCCTCTTAAACTGAGATCAGTGGACATACAACTGAATTTTAACAAAATGCAAGGGAAGGGAAATGACTCCTATTCAACCTTTTAGGAAAAGCTACTTCATGACAGCTAAGGATGCATGCAATGCAGCCAGGCTCAAATGATGTAGGAAAGACTGAGGATACACACAGAGAAGGGATATCTTGTACAGACCATCAAAGAAACTGGGTGACTTACACGCAGTGCTCAAAGTATTTAGAGCTTGATACATTCAAGAACATTATAAACTGAGGACTGAGTAAATATTTGTTATGAACTTTCACAGTTGAAATCCTTCCTTAAGACAGACTAGAGTATATGTGTAAACATGGAGGCTCAGTAGGTACAAAAATCCTTAGTTATGTCTGAAGTTGCATAAAAATAAACCCCAGATTATTATATTCCTTTCCCCATTTTATTGCCATGCCATCTGCTTATATCTGCCCTGCTGCTGTAACTCGTACCCCTCTCTTCAGACCTGCTCATCTTCTCGGGGACAAGAACGTCTATCAGCCACTGTGGAATAGCAACCTTTGCAGAGCACAGTTTGCAAGGCCCTGAATTACCCTTTTGGGCAAACCTTGTGCAGCTCAGGCTGATAAACACCCTGGTGAAAAGATGACTATCCATGAAGTAGCCCATAAAACTTACAACCCTGTATGGGCACATTTTAGAGTCATCAGTAGCGCTGAAGAATTTCTAAGCTGGCTGGAATAATTCAGAAAGAGTATTTGTATTCCTTGGCTGTCAAGAAATAAGTTCGCAGAGTTATCGTGCTAGCCACACAACCAAAAAGCAACCACAGAATTACATGCAAAAGTCCAAAGAAAGTCTGCTGAGTTCAGGAGCTGGTCAAAGATTCTCTCTCAAGTTACATCAAGACACACCACAGACTGAAGATCCCCTTCAGTGCAAGGGTTTATAACCTTGTTTGTGTGTACAGAACACAACTGCACCAGAAACCCTCTCCCCAAACCTCTGTGCTTTCTCTTCAACCCCCTGAGGCGCATGAAGACCAAACACACTGCAGCGCCCTGAGGAGTCAGTTAGCAAAACTATTAAGCAAACACCTGAAACTGTACAGATGCCTTCAAGGTACATTGACCCGTAAGGAATGGTACAGAGAGCTCTCATTCCTCCCTCCCTCCAGTTCTTTCCTGTGAATCAGAACTACAAACTCAATGTAATAACATATCTTGCAAAGGCTTCCAGGGAATTAAGTAGTCACACACTGGCATTAAATTAAAGCAATGGGTAATCTGACAAGATAATTTGCTTTTTAATGTGCCACATGATATATATGCATTAGGGAATCAACAAAGCGAAACTTTGTATGTAGAGTATGTTCGAGGCAAACAAGATCAGAGGAGTGAAATGAGGAGAATGGGAGGGAAGGAAAAGAGAAATCCCTGTTTCCACAACCCATTATCTTAGTTTTAAATCAGCCTGCAATGTTCACAGCTCCCTGTCCTGCAGACAGAACCTCACGTGGATGAGGCTCTTCAGACTTGCCCTTTAAACAGCTTAAGTGAAAGAACACACTACAAACACGAACCTTGATCTTAAAGGGCTACAAACATGATGGTGAAAAAAAGGGAAGGAAAAAAGTTCTCCTCTACTGCTCTTTCAGTGACAGTAATTTCACCGCAAAAACCTTTGCTGTTTAACAGAGAACCTTTACTAGAAAAACGTTTTCATTAGTATTTCCCTGACAACAGAAAAGCAACAGCTGAGGAAGATAAATCCTGACCACTACATTCTGTGGTTTAACACATTTCTCTCAATACAGTTTTGCACACAGGATCCTCTCTGTGGGATTTTAAACCCCAACTCCCTCTCCTTTCTGAAAACCACCTAATGGCAACTACAGCACATCTTTCCTATGCCCCTTTCCCCTTTGGTACTGACAGAATGTCCCTCTGAGAGCACGTCTCCTTTCAACCAGTGTATTTTTCAGACAGTGTCCATTCTTCAAAGATGGTAACATCTTGTGTTCAGTGTGATCTGTGCTGGACAGATGAGTCTTTCTCTCTAATCAACCCTGTTTGCAGCCTTTCCCCATCTCAAACGCAGGGTCAGGCAGAGCTGGCTCCAAAACTCCAAATGAACAAGAGTTTTGACTGCTGTAAAGTTCATAATAACATTAAAATGAGCTCTTGGAGAGTAACAGAATATGCATAAGGCTCCTAAGAAAATTTATCCACATGGATTGGAGAATGAAACACATTCTGTCCAGCTCCTGTCTGGCTGCACACGATGGATGGGGATCGCTCCTCGTGCTGCCCAGGTGCTTGCTTGCTAAAACTGCAAAATGAGTCTTGGAGAGTTTATTTGCCAGCATTTTCAGTATCAGCTAAAATAAATACCTGGTTCCAAAGCTCCAAATTAGCAAGAGACTTGACTGTTGTAAACTTCATCAAAATTAGTCCGTGGAAAGGTAGAATTAAATTTGAAGGGAAAATTTATCCACATGCTTGTAAGGTTCAGGGAGGTGATTCTCCCCCTGAACTAGGCTCTGGTGAGGCTGCATCTTAAGGACTGTGTTCAATTGTGGGCCCCTCAGCACAAGAAGGATGTTGAGGCTCTGGAGCGAGTCCAGAGAAGAGCAACGAAGCTGGTGAAGGGGCTGGAGAACAGGCCCTATGAGGAGCAGCTGAGAGAGCTGGGGGTGTTTATCCTGGAGAAGAGGAGGCTGAGAGGAGACCTCATTGCTCTCTCTGCGACTCCCTGAAAGGAGGTTGTGGAGAGGAGCGAGCTGGGCTCTTCTTCCAAGTGACAAGAGAGTGACGGGAGAGTGACAGGGTTGTAGTCGATGATCCTGTGGATCCATCGAGTGGATGACTCGATGATCACCAACCTGGTGATTCTCTGATTCTAAAAGGGAACAAATCGCGTCCAGCTCCTGCCTGGCTGTGACGGGGATCGCTCCCTCGTGCTGCCCAGCCCTGAGGGAGGCTGCCCGCTTTCTAAAGCGCCAAACCAGCTCTCTCAGAGCCGCTTTCGCTCCCTGTCGGTGCCCGCTTACCCGCGCTGTGCCCGTAGGGCGGCTCGGCGGCGCCGTCCCGAAGGCTGCCCAGGATCTCGCCTTTGCCCACGTCGCTGTCTCCCACCAGCAGGAACTTCAGCAGGAAATCGTAGGCTTTCCCCGGGCTCCCCGCGGGGCTCATCCTCCCCGCGGCTCAGCTCCGGCGGCATCGCGAGGCCGAGCGAGGCGGCGGTGGCGGCAGCTCCGTCCCAAGGCTGCGTCCCGCCGCGCCCCAGCGACTCGGGCCCCGCCCCCTGCCCCTCGCCATTGGACAAGGGGCTCTTAGCCTCGCCCATATCAGCGCTCGCAGACCCGCGATTGGACATCTGACAGGGAGCCCCGCCTCCTTCCCCACTCCATTGGACAAGTGCCGATAAGACCCGCCCACAGCTCAGCTAGCAGCGCAGCTATTATGCGCTGGACGGGAGCCTCGCCCCCTTTGCCCTGTCATTAGTCAATCCCCGCCCACATGTCCGACCATGGATTCCCTGCTACTGGCCTGCCCCCGAGCATTCCCATTGGATAATAGTCACGCCCACCTGCTACTCTATTGGACAATGAAAGTGTAGCCCCGCCCTTCAAGCACTGCCATTGGACACGGGACTATAAACCTCGCCCGCTGTGCTATGCCATTGGACAATAGCCTGTAAGCACGGCCCCAAGCTCCGCCGTTAAACAATGGAGCTGGAGCTCCGCCCCCGAGCCCTTCCATTGGACAGTGGTCTGTAAGCCGCGCCCCCTAAGTGATGCCGTTGAACAAAGGCCTGGTAGCCCCGCCCCAATGTCTGCACCGCTGTAGATCTACGACTTTTAGACAACGAATGGTGTGAGTCCTAAAAGAATGTTTGTTTATTTGATTTTTTTTAGATTATCCAGTCATGTCTGGACGCGCTGAACGTCCTTCTTGTAGCGAGAGGGCCAGAACTGAACACAGTCCTCGAGGTGTGGCCTCACCAGTGCCGAGTACAACGAGAGATTCACCTCCCCGGACCTGCCGGCCACGCCCTCTCTTGCTCAATCCCGGCCCCGGTTCCAGTTCACCGCCGCCCACGTGGCCCCCGAGTCGCCTTCCCTGGGAACAGCGTGGGGGGGCGGCGCGGGTCTGCAGTACCGCGCGCTGACCACGGGGCGGCAGCACTCTGAGCT